>BQNB010049731.1:0-38702 GCA_026074375.1 Tanacetum coccineum
AATCTTTAGCTTTTCTGTAGATTTCTTTAATACATCTTCCCCTAACTTTTGAGAAATTAGCAGAACTCCCTACTATGACTAATAAACAAATATTAAAAAATTTAGTATAAATGCTTATGCAAAAAAGATTTTGGTTTAAATAATTTATAAAAATTGTGTTGTGATTGGGTTTGATTATGTACCTCGCTGTAATAAGGGATGTATCACCAGCAGACACATGACCCGCACTAGAAATATCCCAGAATTCGGGCCATGAATCCTCGCAATCAACACGTTTTTGGAGTAAAAGTTGTTGTGTGCTTTCAGCAAAGATCCACATGTGAACGGCTCGGTGATAATCACCAGCTCTGTGAACAACACTTCTGTACAATATAAGAATTATACATATGTTAGCTTAATACATTATGTATAAGCAGTTCAGAATAAGCAGCACCATATTGCTTGACCACTGAAATAAGTAGTTTAGCTTATGCAACTTCAAACTGCTTTTTTTAAACAGCTTACTTCAATCACAAATAATCTAATTAGCAACTTGGATAACACCTTAAAAACTGTTCATTTGTTGTATCAAAAAGACAATAAGCAAATACATAGTTTTAATCAGCAAACCCAAACCCTTATTTACAAATAATCAGTTAAGCGACCCTAAACACTCTAAGAGGGTGTTTGGATTATCTTAGTTTGTCAGCTTATGAATTAATTTGAATGCGGAAAAACTCACTTTTTTAGCTTATGAGCCACTCATAAGCCTAAAAAATGAGCTTACGAGCTTTTCCATACTCAAATAAGCTCATAAGCTGGCAAAAAAGCTAATCCAAACACCTCCTAGACATGTGGTTCTAGTCAAATCGTAAGCATACACAATACCATTGAACACGCTCCTAGGGCATGTGCAAAAACTTTAACATAGTCGTTCACATCTCCTCAAGTTTAATACTTCAAATTGCATGAGTTTTGACCGAAACTTATTGGAAGCATGGGACAAACCAATGGTCATGTACTCATGTTACAGCAAAAAAAAACATTTACTAGATTCAAACAAGATACCGCAAACCACATAATGGTCTTTACCTATTTCACGCTGACCATTTCCAAAGCTGTCACTC
The DNA here is from genome assembly GCA_026074375.1 of Tanacetum coccineum. Lineage (NCBI taxonomy): Eukaryota > Viridiplantae > Streptophyta > Magnoliopsida > Asterales > Asteraceae > Tanacetum > Tanacetum coccineum. Next base: position 1,107 of record BQNB010049731.1, read on the forward strand.
CCATGAACCACATTCCTATTTAAACAACACACACATCAGAGTTTAATTTACAAAAGAACGACATCAAAAGATAAATGAATCAAAAGAACCACATTCCTATCAAAATTATCAAACTCAGAAACATCAAATATGTTGAACTCAATCCTTCCGGTTTGAACCGCAAGATCTTCTCTAATCGTGTCAGGTTTAGCTTGAAGCAATCAACTTACGTGCTGATGCAACAAAACCACTTCAGTCAAACGTGTTCATGTCCACAAACATTCCACCTTCCGATTTCTGAAGCAATAAAAAGCACATGTTAAAATAATAAAAGCTAGGTACAAGAACATTACATAAACATATGTTTACAGAGCATGTTAGCATTAACCAATCAATTTATATAAAATGTATACAAACAGATGCCTTAAAATATTCACAAAACTTTCAACAAACAACCAGCCCCTTAAAGTCACTTTTCAGCACAACAATTTCAGCAAACAAACACGCTTTTAAGATCAGTTTCAGCACACAAAAAAAGAGCAACCAAACAGATGTACTAATTTTTAACAAACAAATGCCTTGAATCTAATGATTTGCATTGTCCAACCATAATTATATAGGTTGTCCAACCATAATTACATAAGAACACTGGAAACAACTTTTATTGATATGCATATCAGGTCTATCACAGTCACCCATATGAAACCAAACACCAGCAACTACTTGAGGACAATTCATTTATTTCTAGCCATTTGCATAAATAGTTGAACCAAACAGATGCCCTAATAGATGCACAAAAATCATTTAAAACAAATACCCTAAACATTTGCCATACATACGCTTAAAATTAACTAAAAATATGCATTGAATCATTTCAAATAGATGCCGTAATATGAACAAATAAATGCCCTAATATGAACAAACATATACCCTAATATGAACAAACAGATGCCCTAATTTTTAACCAACAAATGGCTTGAATCTATTAATTTGCATTGTCCGACCATAATAATATAGGAACACTCGAAACAAAACTTTTATTGAAATCCATATCAGGTCTATCACAGTCACTCATATGAAACCAAACACAACTACTTGAGGACAATTCATTTATTTCTAGCCATTTGCATAAACAGCTGAACCAAACAAACAGATGCCCTAATAGATGCCCCAAATCATTTAAAACAAATGCCCTAAACATTTGCCATACATACACTTAAAATTAACTAAATATATAAACTGAATCATTTCAAATACAGATGCCCTAATTTTTAATAAACAAATGCCCTAATTTTTAATAAACAAATGCCCTAATTTTTAACAAACAAATGCCCTAATTTTAACAAACAGATGCCTTGAATCTAATAATTTGCATTGTCCAACCATAATTATATAGCAACACTCGAAACAAAATTTTATTGAAATCCATATCAGCTCTATCACAGTCACCCATATCAAACCAAACACCAGCAACTACTTGAGGATAATTCATTTATTTCTAGCCATTTGCATAAACAGCTAAACCAACAGATGCCCTAATAGATGCCCTAAATCATTTAAAACAGATGCCCTAAACATTTGCCATACATACGCTTAAAATTAACTAAATATATGCACCGAATCATTCAAACAGATGCCCTAATATTAACAAACAGATGCCTTAATATTAACAAACAGATGCCCTAATAATAACAGAGATGCCCTAATATTTAACAAACATATGCCCTAATTTTTAACAAACAAATGCATTGAATCTAATGATCTTCATATTTAATAGTTTTCATGATATCCATATGCCTTAATATATTTTTACACAGATGCCTTAAAATAGTTATGAACTGATACCCTAATACGTTTTCAATGGTATCAGAAACCATTATTAAACAACATATTACCTAAATCATAAAATCAACACATACTTATTTAAATAACACATAAAATTTACACAAATTCATTTAAATAACACAAAAATCATAAAAATAGATTCCCTAATTTTAACAAATAGATGCATTGAATCTATTAATTTGCATTGTCCAACCATAATTATATAGTAACACTTGAAACAAAACTTTTATTGAAATTCATATCAGGTCTGTAACAGTCACCGATATGAAACCAAACACCAGCAACTAGAGGACAATTCATTTATTTCTAGCCATTTGCATAAACAGCTGAACCAAACAGATGCCCTAATACATGCCCTAAATCATTTAAAACTGATGCCTTAAACATTTGCCATACATACGTTTAAAATTAACTGAATATATGCACCGAATCATTTCAAACAGATGCCCTAATATTAACAAACAGATGCCCTAACTTTTAACAAACAAATGCCCTAATTTTTAACAAACAAATTCATTGAATTTAATGATCTTCATATTTAATAGTTTTCATGATATCCACATGCCTTAATATATTTTTAAACAGATGCCTTGAAATAGTTATAAACTGATGCCCTAATATGTTTTCAATAGTATCAGAAACCATTATTAAACAACATATTATCTAAATCATAAAATTAACACATACTCATTTAAATAACACATAATATTTACACAAATTCATTTAAATAATACAAAAATCATAAAAATTAAAAAAATCAAAAAATATTTAATTTACAGTTATCTGAATCTTCACCATATCGGATACGAATGCTCCCAACTAGTTATTTTTTAAACCTCCAAAATCATTTCGAATGCCCTCTTTTATAGTATGATCTTCAAAATTACAAAATACATTTACTACAAATCAACTAAGGCTAATCATTACTACAGATTAATACATTTCTTGATAAATGTTAAGGCACAATACATAGAAACTAATAAAAGTAACTACCTATCGAGGTCGAACTACATAACTAAAATTTGCACTTGCAATTCATAACAAAGTCTTTAACAATCTCTATTTTAGAAGAAGTAAATTGGACGTAACATCACATCCCACATTGGTTATGACTCTAAACTCTCAGCCTTTCATAAACCATTACACTACATACGCCCTAACATTATATCCTCATTTTTCTACTATTATAACTAGACTTATATGAAAAGCATTAGGTTCGATGTAACTTCACATCCCCATTAGTTGTGTGATATTAAATGGTCAGCCTTTTATATACTAGTAGCCGTAGACAAATAATAACTTCAAATTATGCAAAATTCAAAGCAATGTTCAGTAAACATATCAATATTCATCCCTAAAACTACAGTGTATAAAGATTAAAACCGAAAAGCATAAAGAGATAACAAATTAACCATAACAAGCCTAATGTTACCACCAGACTTATGAAATATAGGTGTGCTACTAATTAGGAATATGCATAAAATTTAGGGAACAAATAAATAGAGTTAAAAAGGTAGTTACAGATAGTAAGAGGCCGTTAGGACAAGAAGCATAAAGGTTGAAAATTTGAAGGAGATGATTGATGACATCATCAATTTTGCTATGATGTAGTTCGATTAGTAGCCACGTGTTGTTCATTGACTTTTGTTTTCCAATAGCTCAAATTGACAGTAATCAAACGGTGCCACGTCATCAAAATCATCATTCTCATCTTTTTATTTTGATTTTTTTTACTAATTTTATGGTTTTTAGGGTTTGGTTCAGGGAGATTGGAGGGAGGTGGGGTGTGAGTGGTGGCTTGGCCGCCGGTGCCGGAGGATAACGACGACGTACGTGTGGTAGTGATGGTGGCCGCTGGTGTCCGGAACCGGAGAATAGGTTACCGGTGTGGTGGTGGTCGGAGATGTTTTTGAGAGAGATATGGTGGTAGTGTGTGTTGTACCAAATGAGAATGGTAAGTGATATAAGCTCCACCCTTTTTTATTTTCTTTTTTCTTTTTTCACCTTGAAGTTTGAGACGTGTGCATAATCTACCTTATAGTTTGGTTTTCTAGGTTTTCTACCAATATTAAGTTTTCTCTATAACACATCCCTATATGTATATACATGTATATATATATATATATACATGTATACATGTATATATACATGTATACATGTATATATACATATATATATATATATATGAATTAAGAAATGCTTATAACATAAACATCATCCTAACAAGTGTAAAGTAAACTAGACAATCATGACAAACAAAGTCACAGCTTCATAAGTAACAAGACAAGTAATCATAGTAAAAATACCAACAAAGTTGCTAATAGCGATGAAAGGGATTGAAGATTATGTCTCACCAATTCTTGATGATGTTGTTCTAGGACGTTGGAACCTTCAAATGATCAACACAAGCCTTCAAACCTTGTGAAAATTATGCTCCATGTGTGTGCAAACGAAGTGGTCTTGTAAGTAGTTAAATAGTATTATGTCTCTTCACAAATTTTGGGGTCTATATATACAAACTCCCTTGGCACCATGATAAATCCTTTGGCCACAAGAAATGCTTTAAATGACAAGAAATATACCTAAGAGAGGACAAGAAATATAACTAAGAGAGGTCATATGATAGGGCTTGAGGTTAATGGCACTTAATTCCCTAAATATATATGACTTGGGCACCACAGCAGGATCTAGCCGACGGTAAAATAGATTGAGCGCCGGCCAAAAATAACCTGACTCGCGGCTAAATCTTGCTCTTCCATATTTCTTGGTCGACTCTTTTAGCCGTCGACTACATGCTTTTTGACCAGAAATGGTCAAAACCAAAATTGTAGATCTTTATTCTCACTTTCCGTGGCCTTTTGAGTTACCAAAATCGGATTCCGTATTACTCCCTCCGTCCCATATTAAGTGTCCACAATGGAATTTTTAAGGTCTTTTTTCATCAACTTTGACTGTAAATATTTGTGTTTGTGTTATATAATACTTAATGAAAATTATACCAATGAAAAATACATTCAAAACTCTATCAATTCATATATTTTGCATCAAGTATCATATAACATAAAAAAAATAATTAAGGTCAAAGATGAAGAAAAAAGACTTGAAAAAGTCAAACTGGACACTTAATGTGGGACGGAGGTAGTAGTAAGTTATGACTAAAACATTGAAGGTGTCTCAGGAACTTCATATCTTTACTTTGTGGCTTCGTTTACTGTTCATGTTTTCTTTGTTTTTCTTCGTGTAGCTTCTAATGAATCTAAAATAGAAAACATGCTTCATTATGAATTCAAAATATTTGTTACAAAAGGAACTTTTCAAAATGACGAATCGTTCAGACCCGTGCGATGCACATAGTTTGTATAAATTATTCATTGCGCAATGTTCGGCGTAAATCGCTGAAGTATAAATATGATGGTGCATCTGATTGAAATGTACACCATAATTCTTCGCTAAATAGTTATAAATAAGTTAGGTAACCTCAAATCTAACATAATTGTTAAGTTTTTCTTTAAGCCATCATCAACTTTTAAGATTCAAACACTAAATTTTGTGTGTGTTTTTCCAACATGCAAAAGTGAAGACAAGTGATGTAAATAAGCAAATTTACACTGGCACAAAAACTTATATATAACATATATTTTACTTTTTGAAATTTATATTGATCATAGAAAAATGGAATTATGTTAACATTTTAGCCAATTTTTTATAGAAATTGACATTAGTGACAATTTTTATGTGTCAACAAAACCTTTCTACTAAAGTCTATTTTCTTGTAGTTAACTTCGAACCAATTTTGTGAAAGCTCTCTATGTCGCATAATTAGCTCTAACGTCAAATTCATAGTGAAAAACTCATTGTAATTGATTGTTTTGAGTTTTATAATAGAATGACTTCTTATTTCTTAATGCAATCCATAAAGTTCATAACTGCCATTTTATTATTACAGCAATACTCTATTTTTACATCATTACATAACTTCCTCACAGCGTACCAAGCAACATGTAAAAATGATTCATTCTATTCCAACATGACAACCAAGCAAACTAATAGAATAATATTGACTCATTTAATATCTATGATTATTTCTTCACATCGTTGATTCCATCCTTTCATCATTTCATCATGCCTAACCAAGCAGACCCCCATGTCGTTGCATTACCGCTAGCCTCTTACAAAATGTCATTTTATTAATCGTTGGCGGCATTGTTGGTCATTACATGGACATATTTTCCTTGAACTCAGTTGTTTAATATTAGGCCAACATCTATAAAACTATGATAACTTACTTGGAATTCCAATGACAACTCAAGATGTGCCAAAACTTCTTCTTCTTTCTTTATCTTCATGCAAGCATCGGTAAGAAATTGTCTGAAATATAGACAATGATTTTGGCACACTTTGTTCCTTATAGCCTCAAACACCAGCTCATCTTGTTTTCCTTCTTCAAAGTAATCTTTAACTAAACTATGTAGTCCTTCTCTAAACCGCTTATTTCCTGTATAATTTATATATAAAAGAACATATCAAAAATCAATCAAAAGCAAAAGAAAGTGTGAAATCATGCATGAAGGCACACCTTTCAACCGATCAGCATCAGTAATATTCATTTTTGCAAAAAAAATAATATATTAGACACATACTCAGATGTCACATTGCTTGCATATTCACTCACATTTTCTTTTAATATCTTTTCCATATTGAAGCACCAATAATTCAATCAAGAATGTAACACATAACCTTACACAAAAATATAGAAAAATAAAAACCTTGCTGTAAGACTTGGAGGACATTCAAAACTTTATACGACTGACAATGGTAGGGCTAAATTACCTATATATAGCCTGGATCTCACACTATGTTTCAGCAAGCTAGCTTGATCCCATGGTATTTAAACTTCAAATTTTAATTAGTTGTGGAAAATGAAAAGACGCAACACCTCATATTCATGTTGATTGCTACATTCTTCATTTTTTATATTAAATACCATGTGATCAATTACCAAAACTCTTGCACTTCCATGTCCTTTCATGATCCATCTTCCCCATTAAATCATGTACAATTTTCACAGCGAAATTTACACACTTTTAATACTCCACAATGTTAGGATTCTAGAAAAGCATCGGTCACTTCTAGTATTTATGTTCTTAGCTAATATTTTACATAAGTTGATAATTAGTTAAGTAACCAGACCGACCCATGGAAAGCTCATACGTGTAATTCATACATATACCCTCTCCACACATGGAGAGGATACACTAGTTTGTTTCTCTCACTAGAAAACCCTCCAATCTACTTTCTCTCTCTAGAAATCATATAATTTTCATGTGTGTTAATGATATTATATCCTACAATTGGTATCAGTCGCCATGGGATGATTTAGTGTATTTTGTGTGCCTTTTATCTTGAAAAATTCGAAATTTATGTGTTTTTAGGCTAATATACACAAAAATCTTGATCATAAATTTCTTCTTGTTAAAACGTTAAACTTTAGATTTTTATGATAGATATAGCCTAATAATACTTAGTTGTGCAAAAATTTTCAAGAAAAAACATGAGAAATTGTGTTTTAAGTGTTTTTTGGTGTTTTGTACGTTTTCTATGAATCAGGTGGTTTGACTTCAAGAACAAGCGATTTGTCTTTTTTGAAAGTACAAGTCATTTAACTAGGCGATTTAAGCCCAAATCAGGCGATTTAAGTCCAAATCAGGCGATTTAAGTTTAAACCAGGTGGTTTAACTTTCATTCAGGCGATTTAAGGAACCATCAGGCGGTTTAACTTTGCACTCAGGTGATTAACCCTACAATCCATAATTTTAAGAACTTCAATTCCCTTAAACACAACACATAAACACTTACAACAACAACACAACACTCACTAATCATTGAAACGATTTTGTAATATCGTTTCACACATCAGATTTTATGGAAGCAAAAGACACGATTACTTCATGTTCTGATTCAAAAGACAACACATGCAACAACTTCAAATGCAAGCAAGCAGACTGAAAGAAAAGTGCATGAGCTGGCTTAGAGCCCTTCAAATAAACAAAAAGATTTCTTTTAAGGAAGGATTTTATAAGCATAAACAGTATTACTGAAGATGCATTTGATCGAGCATTTCTGGTACTCTTTTGTAAAGAAATTGGTACAGTCAAAAGAACAATCTCTCAAAACATTGATAAACTAGAAGAGCAACTTACCAAAGAAAAACTTCATGAGAATGACTCCAAGACCGCTTAAATGGCACTCATGACACCGTTTCAAAGGTTCTTCAATTCTAAGTGGCCAATATATACGACTTTCAAAACTAGAGATGACTTTCGAAAATACACGGGAAAGGACAATCAACTCTTCAAAGATACAATGATTTGTGATATTGATATCATTAAGAAGTATTTTTATTGAAGCAATATGTCATGAACATGCGATTGAGAAAAGATTAAAGCTGCAGTCAAAAGATGTTCAGATCAATCCGGTTTAATTATTGGATGTTAGTTTGGTTGTTACGAAAAGCAGTGGGACAGAGTCAGAAAACAACAGTTCAGAGACTGCATTCAGCAAATCAGTGAATGAAAGACAGATGCAGATGCAAGAGGGAAAGGTCAATATTGGTAAAGCATTTGATGCTGGTTTGGTTGTTATAGAAAGAAGTGGGACAAAATCAGGAAAGCAAGATACAAATAACAGATCAAGGAATGATGCAGATGCTTATAATGCAAATATCATACCCAAAGAGCCAATGGCCGAGGTACAATTGGCTGCTGAATGTAATGTATTTGCTTTAGGACAACAGCATGCTGAGCAACCCGAATTTAATAATAAAGGAAGGGTTAACCAGGATGCTGAACAATGTCAAGTTAAAATCCTTTGCTTGACGCTGAGCTTTTCAAAAAGAAAAATATGGTTGAAAAATAGGTTTATAATGAACTTTTGAAAAGATTTTCAAGACTTAAACAACATTGTTTTTCTATTGAAATTTTCGTACAACAAAGTAAAGAAAGTTTTCAAAATGACAAACCATGTAAAAATCAGGATGCTCTGAATTTTTTGAATTTTTTGAAATAAATGAATTGAAAGCTCAGTTACAAGCCAAAAACACAACAATCAGCCACTTGAAGAAACACATTGAAAATTTGCACAAAAAAATAATAAAGCCAAGGTTAAACATGACATAGATGTAATTGAAACATTACACATCGAATTGGAACATAGTATGACTAAATTACTTGCAGAGAATGAGCAGTTCAATAAGGAAAATGGGCATTTTAACAGACTTACAAAGATCTTTATGATTCTATCAAAAAGACACTAGTTCAGACAGAAGACCATAACGACTCTCTAATTGTCCAACTGAACAAAAAGTCAGTTGAAAATGCTGATTTAAAAGCTCAGATTCAGGAAAAGGTTTTTGCGAATGCAACATTGAAAAATGAATTAAGAAAGAAATAGTGTGGATACTAAGTTTGCAAAACAATCAATCTTGGGGAAACCGGCTTCACAACCACTCAGAAACCAATCAGTTGTTAGACAACCGAATGCGTTTAAATCTAAACGACCTAAATTTTCAAAATCACGGTTTGCCTCGTAAGTTGTTGTGAAAAATGATTTGTCAAAACCAATCACCCTACAATATTGGCCTAAAGTAAGAGAATCTGCGTTTTCAAAACCTCATCACGTGATTGCACCTGGCTCATCTAGGAATAGTCCAAAAGAATCGTATGGTTCAAATGACATGGTTCATAATTACTATCTAGAGGATGCTAGGAAAAAGACACAAGAAAGAAATTGGAACTTTAAACCTTGGGAAATTCTACTAGAACACACCACACTCTTAATGATTGTAAACTAAAACCTAGGAGCAATAATCAAACGTCTAGGAATTGGCCTGCATCTAAGAGTAGTGATGCAACGTTAAAAGTTGTGCAAAAAGCATATCACTTTAGGAATTCTAGTTCCTTTTCGGACTCCAAAAACTTCGTTTTTTCTACATGTCAGAAATGTGTATTTAATGCAGATCATGATGCTTGTGTTACAAACTTCCTGAGAGACGTGAACTCTCGTGCTAAGGTACATTCCAATAAGACTAGAAACAATATCAAACCCGTAGAATAGATAAGTAATGCAAAGAAAGCTAAAAGATGGATCTCTAAAGGATATAGATTTTCTCCCAATAAGTTTTCCGTTGTGCATGAGAAAACAAACACTCCTACATCTTGTCTTAGGTGGAAACCGATGGGTAGAATTTTCAAGACTATTGGTCTTATATGGGTTCCTACTGGAAAGTTATTCGCCTCTAGCATAACCAAGGTTGATAGTGAACCCCCACATGGTTCTAATCCAGATATCTCTAACCCACATGAATGCATACAAACTCTTGATATAAGTGCATGCACTCTTAATTTAGATGCAGGTACATCATACAATGTCAAGAAGGATAATCTAAGAGTTTGGTTGCTAAAAAGGCTGATGTCTAAGAATCAAGTGTCTTAGGGGATTCACAACTAATTTACAAGACTTAATGACTTCTGATTGTTTCAGATTAGGAATCGGACTTCATTAAATGGCTTATGAACAATTCGGTTCAAGACCCGTGCCTCAACTTTGACTTCTAGACACATCAGTTCAGGACTCGTGCCAAACTCAGTTTCTTCAACACCATATGTTCCACCATGCAAGAAAGACTGGGATATCTTGTTTCAACCTATGTTTGATGAGTACTTCAACCCCTCACCAAGTGTTGTATCTCCCCATCCTCCAACTGTAGTTCCAATACCAGCTGATACAACCGGTACACCTTCATCAACCATAATTGATCAAGATGCACCATCTACAAGTAATTCACCAACAATTGAGGAAACACAAGCTCCAGTCATACAACAAGGTGTAGAAGAACAACATCAAGGAACTCAAAATGCACAATTTGATCATGATCCATTATCAATATTTTTGCTCCAGAACCGACTTCTGAAGAATCATCATCAAAGGATGTCATTCCATCAAATTTGCATCAAATCAACCAACCGTTTGATCATCTAAGAAAATGGACAAAGGATCACCCATTGGAAAATGTCATTGGAAAACCTTCATGACCTGTTTCAACAAGACGCCAACTCCAAACCGATGCTATGTGGTGTTATTTTGATTCATTTCTCACTAAAGTTGAACCAAAGAACTGCAAAGAAGCAATGAAAGACCCAAGCTGGATTGATGCTATGCAAGAGGAAATTCATGAATTCGATCGACTCCTAGTGTGGGAACTAGTACCTCATCCTGATCATGTTATGCTCGTCAACCTCAAGTGGATCTTCAAAATAAAATTAGATGAATTTGGGGGAGTATTAAAGAACAAGGCTCGGTCAGTGGCTAAGGGCTATCGTCATGAGGAAGGAATTGACTTTGAAGAATCGTTTGCACTAGCTGCACGGATAGAGGCCATCAGAATCTTCATAGCAAATGTCACTCACAAGAATATGATCGTATATCAAATGGACGTCAAGACTGCATTTTTTAATGGCGTGCTAAGGGAAGAGGTCTATGTCAGTCAGCCTGAGGGATTTGTAGATCAAGATCATCCAAACTACATGTATAGACTAAAGAAGGTCCTTTATAGGTTAAAACATGCTCCACGTGCTTGGTATGACATGTTGTCCAAGTTTTTACTCTCTCAAAAATTCTCAAAAGGTGCAGTCGATCCAACACTGTTCACACGCAAAGAAGGAAAGGACATCATACTATTGCAGATCAAGCAGGGTGTCAAGACACTAGACGTAGTACATCTGGCAGTGCACGGTTCTTAGGAGATAAATTAGTGAGCTGGTCATCAAAGAAACAAAAGAGCACAGCTATCTCAACTACAGAGGCATAATACATATCCCTATCTGGATGTTGCGCCCAAATCTAATGGATGAGATCACAGCTGACGGACTATAGACTTGCATTCAATAAAATTCCTTTGTATCGTGATACAAAAGTGTTATCGCTTTATGTTGCAACAATGTCCAACACTCAAGATCTAAGCACATTGATGTCAGATACCATTTCATAAAGGAGCGGGTGGAAAACGGTATGGTTGAACTGTATTTTGTAAAGACGGAATATCAACTTGCGGACATATTCACCAAAGCATTAGCCAGGGAACATTTTGAATTTCTTCTCCATCGCCTTGGAATGCAGAGTATGAGTCCGGACACACTAAAGTGTCTTGCAGAATCAAAGGAAGAGTAATTGAGTAAACTCTTCATCTATCCTATGTATATATTTAATCCAAAAAGATTTTTCATTTTTGAAAAAAATTAGAAAAAGAAAATACAAAATTAAAAAATTTGAAAAAATCCAAAAATATTTTTCATGACATGTCTTCTGAAATCGATAATATTTACGGCCCTAGAAATGTCATTTAATAATGATACGGGGTTGTAAATAAAGTTCGAGCAAAAGTTTCAAATATTTTTCAAAACATGTCAATGGCTTACAATTACTTTAGATTGTAACCCGCTCTTCTTTTTAAAGGAAAGTATATCGACAAAAAGATAACTTATCCTCATAACGAGAAAAGAATTTTTCTCGGTCATGAACTACTTTATGTTCATGTAAATGGCTTGTGTATACTTTGCTACACAACCCATTTTTTCTAAAAGGAAAATGTACGCTTCGGTGCATTTTGTCCTTAAAAAGAAGAGAAATCTTATTTAACCTGAACAAATTTTCTAACAAATATTGATTTTACAAATCATGTTCGGGTTAATCATGTGAAAATGTGTTGTATTAAAGTCAGAATCAGTTTCTTTTTCATCACAAAATGATTTTAAAAGAAAATTCGATCACTCGAACAAAAACAATAGATCTTTAAATAGAATACGGGTCTTTGTTCGAGGGAGAGAAAGTATTTTCGCATAATCTTTCAAACATCTCTTCAACAAGTCACGGAAATTACACGAAAAAAGTTTTAACTTAACGGATAATAATTTGAGGGGGAGTTAATTTATTTTAACTCCGTGGACTTAAGTTATCATAAGTTAATAACTTTAGAGGCTTAAACTACATACGGCTAATATTGCCAACACCTCAAAGTTTTAAAAGGCTTAGGAATGTTTGGAAATAATTACATACTTTTAAAAGCCTTGAAGTTGTAGATATGTTATTGATTCAATTAATGTTTCCTCGAACGGTTAATCACTAAGGTTATTACAAAGAAGTATTAATATTTGATAAAAGATGTACACATAGGTATAATGATTCCTTTAGATAGTCAGTACCCTGTAGAAAAAATGTGTACTGTTGATCCCAACTTAAGATCGATTTCTTGGCTTGTAAAGTTTAAGTTACTTTGGATAGAACCAAAACAACTATAGTAGAAACTTTGTGAATACTAAAGAGTATGCGGAATATACTCTTTAATACTTAGAAGAATATAAATGAAACAATAAACTGTATGAACAATGATATCACTGAAAAGCTCTAATATTATTATTATCAATAATACGAGTACTCTGTGTAGTACTAGGGTTTACAACCTTGAAGCTATATATTAAAAACGTATGAATGTGTATTAATAACCATAATCTAGGATCTCCTTTTATACACCAAGGAGTCCTTTACAAGATAACTACAAATCTTCTATAATTCTAATAGATAACTGCAAATCTTCTAACTTAATAAGATATACATATCTTTTACAAAAATATCTCATACTTATCTCATAAGTAATCTTGATAAACAATCTTCATCTTAATCCTTTCTCTTGTCTTTATCCTTTGGACAATAGAAACTCTTCTAGCAGATGTAATATTTCAGCAGTTGTAACCAGCAACATTAACTTTTATTCCAGCAGCACTAAGTGTGTACAAGCAGTAGTAACTACTTAGAATATTTTCTTTATTCTTCATCAACAGTACTAAGTTACACTAACAGTAGTAACTTTTATACTAGCAACATTAACTACTTAGTAGTATTTCTTCTAACTCTCTACGCAGACTTAACTTCCATTAGCAGTAGTAATATATACTAGCAGTAGTAACTAACAGTACTAACTACTTAGCATATTTTTCACTAATATCACTAATAGTACTAAGTGATGCTTAGCAGCAGTAACTCTAACCTTAGCAGTATTAACTCCAAGATCATCATGAAGCCTTTTGATCATAACAATCCTCCCCTAAACTTGATGTTCATCTTCTAAATCTTCAAATTTCTTGATTAAAAGCTTTATCTTCACTAAGAGGATGCATTCAAACACTTTCAGGATTCTTGAGCTGTTTTGTCATGAGCCTAAGAAGTTGATAGCATATCTCATTCCAATGGTCAGTTTGAAGCTTCTTGTTGAGCATTTTTGTGATTGTTGCAGGTGTGAATGGATACTTTTTCTCTACCAGCATAAAGATATGCAGATTCTAAAATCTCACAAAATGTACTCCACTTGAAGAAAATAGCTTCCAAACTGTCACATTGTATCCTTGTAGATTTCTTCATACTTTACTTTCTACATCAGGTTCAAACATCACTTTCAGATCACGCCATAACACTCTTTCATATGCATCCTCTGGCCTTGTATTCCCATGTTTAGCTTTAACCAACTTCTAGAGTGTTTCCAGGTCTTTTTTGTCAATGTTCTAAAGCATCTTAATCATTGATGAGTGTCTCCTTGAAATTCCATCAGCTCTTATGATTTGAAAGTATCCCATCTTTCCTTCTTTGATGATTTTCTAGTCAACAATGATTAGGGGCTTAGTGGCTAATGGTATAGCATTAACTGTTATTTCTTCTTCATCAACAACAATCTCCATATGCTTTTTCATCTCAGCTTCTTCTTGATTATCATCTATCTTTTGCCTCTTAATTCTTTCTTATTCTAGCTCTGTACCTGCTCTTTTAGAACTGCTTTCTTCTGCTCTTGTTACACCGCCTTCAACTTTCTCTTTACCTCCTTTCACCACTTCAGAATCCATAGATATAAATGAGTATATCCAACCCATGGTCTTGTCAAAAGCCTTCTGAACTTCATCAAATCTTTTGTTCTTCAACTGACTATGAGTGAATCCAACCATGTTCTTCAGATAGGTACACATTTGATTTCTCTTTTGAGCTTTGGTTGGTGGTTTTCTTCTCTGCTCTTCTGCTCTAACTCTTGCAAAATGTTTCTTTCTTTTATTCATGAGCTCTACAAACAGCTTTGACTTTTCTTCAACAGTCAACTCTTCCTATTCTTGCGCCTGTAATCTTGCAGCTAGCTCATAATCTGCATCTATCATAGCTTGAACATGATCCCATTCTGCAATGTTTGCATCTTCTTCTCTTTGTTTTACAAGCTTCTCTTCTTCTTCTAATTCAGCATTTAATTGAGCTTGAAGTTTTTGAGCAATTTCTTCATCAATCAAAATTTGATCTTTCTTTTTTAAAGGCTTTTCATGTTCTATCATCTTTGCCTTACCTTTGTTTTTAGCCTATTGAAGTTGTGATGGTTGTGACGTTGTTGCTGTAAATTCACTTGGCTCTTGAACTACAACCCCTCTAGCCTTGGGTCTTGTAACAGCAGTTGTAGTTGTTATAGCATCAGTTGTAACAGCCTTAGGTTTAGCTGCTTTGATCTTTATTAAGGTCTGAGCCAGAGTCAACTCATCAACAGTTGTTGTTGTAGCAAGAAGTAGTTAACTTCAGAGTACTAAAACCATTTAAACTTAACCTCCTGCTCATACTAAAACTCCTGGATCAAACATAATCATCATTCCTCCCCTGAGTCTCATTAAACATGTAAACCTTCTTCAATCTGCAACAATATTAAATTTTTCCTCTCAAGTTTGGATGCTTCCTCCCTAATGCAACCCAAACTTCATCTTCCGAGGATTGTATCTTGCTAGTTCTACCCACCTTTCTTAATCCTTTTTAAGACCCTGGGTAGTCTGGCTTACTCCTCCTCTCTAACTTCTTGACCATCTCCTTTAATTTAGCAATCTATACAGCTTGAGAGATCTTTGTGTTCTCCAAGTCAAGAACTCTTTGTGACAAGTTGGTATAAAGTTCCATTATTCATTTAGTTATCAATCTATCCTCACCACTAAGCAAAGATCATTGGAATGGTAGGTACGTCTTTCCACTTTTCGTCTCCATCTCTGCCATAAGTTCTAGAGGACCACTAGCTTGAGAATACTGAGTGTCCAGTATCTTGGACTCCTAGGCTTTTGCCTTCTTTGGAGGTTGTGATGTAGATGGTTGCTTAATGGTAGTTGTGGTTGGTGAAACCAAGTAGGCATAACAAACCAATCACCCTCTTTTGAGCTTGAACCTCATAGTTTAAATAGAGGCGTGTCCCACCGAAAAAAGTCTTTCCCCTGCCTTTTCATGTTAGCAAAGATCTTCTTAGTGTGAGAAGGTGTAACATAAATCTTTTTATGTTTGGACATTCCTTCAACTTGTTTATCCAGGAACACTTGCACAAACCTTGGATACATTAGAAATTTAACCCCTCCTTCCAAGTTCTTCACCATATTATCAAAAATGTACTTGGAAAAGTTAAATCTTTGGTTTATGGTCAAACAGATGAAAGCATAGGTCCCATAGTGCTACTAAGTTCATTCTAAACAATAGTCTTAGCACTAAAGGCATTGCGGAATTGTATGGATAAAGAAAATTTTCATTAAGGTGAAAGAAAGCTTTATAGAATGTAAGCTTTTGTGTAAGATTTTCATACCCCATTATTTCCAGTTCTGCAAAAATAGATGCATTGGGTAGACATTCAGTACCATTTTCATCAATAAGTTGAAGATCTCTTCTTATACTTGTTTCAGTGATGATCATCTTCTTCTTATCCACTAGGGCTTGAATCTGCACTTCTTCATTAACAGTCTTCCCAACCTTGCTGTAGCCCAAATTGCTCAATACATGCAGTATAGATTGTGGGATTAACCATTAATGCATATTTGATAGGATGTGCATTCAAAAAATCTACAATTTGCTCTAATCCAACATCACTCCAGGTGTTTTTAGCTAAGAATGCGACCATGTATTGTGTGAACTAGCAAACTTTCCGGCAACCATGGATGTTTTGGTTTTGATGAATATGAAGAAAATGATAGGGTTTATGAGTAAGAGGGTATTAAACAAATTTGAAATTCCGATTATTGATTGAATGAAACCCCAAATCAAAGTCTTAATGAAAATCACCCTCAAACAACATTAACTTGAAACTAGCAGTACTAAAGTTAAGCCCAACAGCATTAACTGACCCCATACAGTAAGTAAAGTTATGCCTGGCAGCATTAACTTAACCAGCAGTAGTAAGTTTATGCCTAACAGCATTAACTAACACTGGCAGTAGTAAGTGTATGCCTAGCAGCATTAACTTTGAGTCACCAGCATTAACTCCAATTTCGTTCCAAAAAGCATTTCCATCATCAATTTTGATTCTCACAAGCTCTCTTTCTGTTTTTATTCTTACTATATCTCTTAATTCGTTTTCTCACTGAATCACTATGTCTGTTTTTATTTCACACATCTCTCTTTTTGTTTTTCATTCTCACCAATTTCTCTCATTTCTTTTAGCTCACAAAGTCACTCTGTCTGTTTTTATTTTCACATATCTCTCTTTCTGTTTTTCAGCTCACTATTTCTCTCATTTTTTTTACCAATTCACTCTATCTGTTTTTATTTTCACACATCTCTCTTTCTGTTTTTCAGCTCACAAATTACTCTTATTCTTTTTCTCATCTATATTAATTAAAAACAAATAGAAGTAAGTATAACTAACAACATTAACATAACAGTATTAAGTATAACTAGCAGCACTAATTATACTTACCAGTAGAAAGTTAGTCCAACAGCACTAACTTGAATTTCATCAATGCCGCTTATTTCCATCCATATTCAAAATCATCATTTGTGTATAATCTCCTCACAGTACCACTAATAACCTTTTTCCTTTAATCACTATTACAGTAGTTAAGTATTCTAATACTTGCAATGAGATATTGAAATCTACTAACATCAAATGCTTTTGTGAGCAAATCTGCAACATTTTGATCTGTGTGAATCTTTATCATCTGAATAAGCTTCTTCTCATTAGAATCTCAGATAAAGTGATGCCTAATCTCAATGTGCTTTGTTTTTGAGTGAAACACTGGATTCTAACTATGTCAGATGTGCTCTGTCATTGCAATGAAAATCTTGTATTCATAGAAGTAGTACCATAATCCAGCATTTGATATATCCATTAACAACGACCACAACAATTAGCTGCAGCTACATACTCTGCTTCAGTAGTAGAGTTGGCAACTACAGTTTGCTTCTTGCATTGCCATGAAATCAATCTACTCCCAAGAAATTGACACCTTTTGTTGTGGATTTCCTGTCTAAACTTGCACCACATAGTCACTATTTAGTATAGAAGCTTCCAGGTCAAGATGGCGAGTCCTAAGGATACTAAAGGACTAATTTTAGGTTGACCTTTCCAAGTTAACTAAAGATACTTTTCACAACAAAAGATGTGAACTTTAGTGTGTGAATAAACTCTTGCACATGCACATACAACAAACATAATATCAGTCCTTAAAGATGTTAGATACATCAATGAGCCAATCATTGATCTATATAAGTGAACATCAACATCTTCAGCATTTTCATCCTTCTTCAAAGGCTTTGAAGTCTTCATATGTGTACTTACTGTCTTCACAGTTGAAAAACCAAACTTCTTCAAAATTTCATCCACATACTTGTCTTGGCTAACTAAAATCCCTCTCCTTTTGCATGCGACCTTGCAATCCTAAAGAAGAAAGTGAGCATCACCCATAGGAACTCATTCAGAACCTTTTGTGCATCAATTCTCAAACTCAGTGCATAACTCTTCTTCTAGTAAAGCTAAAAATGATATCATCAACATATACTATGAACTAGTTATAATGAGTCACCTTTACCTTTTATGACAAATTTTATCTATATGACCCTCTGAAATCTATTGTCCAATAAATAGGTAGATAAAGTCTCATACCAACCTCTAGGAGCTTGATGTAGACCATATAATGCCTTTTCTACCGTATAAACTGTTGATCCCTTTTGAACAGATCTTTGATTAGCTTGTTAAAGCTTTAGTTGTCTTAGATAGATCTAAAACAACTATGATAGAAACCTTATAGAATATATAAAGATTATGCGGAATCTAATCTTTATATACTAGAAGAACAATTAAACAATGTAGCACAAGAACTTTCTCTCAACTCACAATATATTGAATGATTCACAAAACAACTATATGTTTTGCCTAATAGCTATGACTTTTCTATGTTTAATTTGTATCTCTAACTATGGCGTAGGGTTCCTTTTATACACCAAGGAAAACCCTAATAGGCTTACAAACCGCGTTAAGTGATCATGCATATCTATTCCTAATATATCTCATGCATATCACATAAGCAGTACTAACTTCTTATACAAACAGTACTAATAAACTAACTAGCAATACTAATGATCTATCATTTTGTACTGGCAGTACTAACTATAACTATAAGTACGAACTAATACAACTAGCAGTACTAACGAATTAGTTTATATTCTTCAATCTTCAGTAGCAGCACAAATCTTCAAATAGCAGTACTAAGTCCATCAGCAGTATAACCTTTGTAGAAGCTCTTAATTCCCAACAGTATTTGTTAGGATTGATAAAAGTGACGATCTTATTGAGATAAAAGTCTTGTAATAAATAGAGAAATAATATTGTGTAACAGGTTAGGTGAAAGGTTCTTGACTAAAATAAAGTCACGAGACCCAATAAATAGTTAAAGTCTAAAAGAGAAGAGCTCCATGCTCACTCTTATAAATGGGTATAAATACCCCACCACCATCTCATTTGTGAGGTGTGTCTTGTGTGTGTCTTCCAAGTGTCTTCTAATATCATTATTATCTTTTCTCTAATCCTCCTCCTCCCTCTACTTTCTACTTTCTCTCTCTAGACTAAACACTCTATTGCTTATTGATCCTGAATTCAAGACCTCATAAGTGGTATCAGAGCTGCTGGAGCGATTTAGTGTTGTTTAGGAGAGCTTATTCAGACTGCTTATTCTGTCAGCTCATTCCAGCAGCTTAATTCGAGCTTAATTTGAGTTTATTTGAGCTTATTGCGAGCTTATTCGGTATTGTGTATCTGCCGTGCTTATTCTGATTTTTCGTGAGCTAATTCTGACTTTCAGCTGTTTTTC
Source organism: Tanacetum coccineum (assembly GCA_026074375.1). Taxonomy (NCBI): domain Eukaryota; kingdom Viridiplantae; phylum Streptophyta; class Magnoliopsida; order Asterales; family Asteraceae; genus Tanacetum; species Tanacetum coccineum. The sequence goes on from BQNB010049731.1 coordinate 21,110, forward strand.
GTGCTTAAATTCTGGTCAAAAAGTTAAAATCAGTTTCATTCATGTGCTTATTCAGTTTTTAGAGCTTATTTGTGCGACTTGTGCTAATTTCGGTTGTGTTTTATGCAACCGAAATTGACTTTTTACGGTTTTATCGTAAGGTCGGGGCATCAACTAGTACAAATCTAGCTTATTTCAGTTTTTAAATCAATTAAATCAATTAAGTCAAATTCAAAAGTTTGACTGGTCAAACTCGGGAAAAGTTTGTTACAAAAACGTTGACTGGTCAAGCTCGGGTCAATAACTGATTTTATCGATTTTTAACTTTCGAAATTGAAAGTTTGACTTTTGGTCAAACTGGTCAAACTCGAAAGTGTATCCAAATCTATTTTCAGTCATATCAAAAGTTTTTTTTACCAAGTTTAAACACAAAGAAATAAGACTCAATTTCGACAAAGAGTGAATTTCATCGACACATTTTTCAGACTCAGTTTCGAAAGAGAATGAAAGATAAGCTAGATCTCAATTTGTTGTTTGTGTGTATAAGAATAGATTCATAGATCGTAAAAGATCTAATACACAAAAGAAATCATTCATCACTGATCTAATTACGATAATCATTTTCGGAACCACACTCTGAAACTAAACTCAAAATCTAAACTCGGAAGAAAATTCAACAACATCTAACCTAAATCCCTTCTTGATCTCAGTTTGGTTTGATTCGTATCTCTTTTCGAGATTTAAAAATCTAAAAGATTTTCATATAACGAAAAACCATTCATCATAGATCTAGGTTTTAAAGGATAAACCTTCTTGTCAATATTCAAAAATAAAAGAAAAGATCAAAACTAAAGAGTCTCAATCAATTTCTTTTGTTTCGTTATTCAAAGAAAAAGTTACAAATATTTCCAATCATACTCTGATTGCATACATAGACCAACACGATGACCTCCCGTCTCAAACGACAAGAGACGTGTTACAACACTTTATGCACACACACAGAGAGCACTCTCACTGCTCATTTTGCTTTCACCAAAGCTCCAAACATCCACATGAGATCATACTATGTCTTCACAAACTACAACACAAGATGTAGAGAAACGACAGACATCTACAAGGAGCATTTTTGAGAGAACTTATCAGTACTTGCGAGAGAGAGGAGAGCGCCACCATATTAAACATTTGCCTACACATTATTTTAAACTTTTCTTTAATAATCATAGCAACAATAACATGCCTCTATTCATCACAAACACACTAGAAAGAACTAGATAGACATGTGAGAATTCATGAGGATCCATATTTATGCATAACCCATGAATAGAAGTCAAAACTGTTAGTCAAACCAAAATACTAATTTTGACCCATTTCTTTCCAAAGTTAACCTTAAGTCATCCCAAAAACTTAGTTGAAAGAATAGTTTTTGGCAAACTATCAGCCATCAACGGATTTGAGAATTCTTTACCAGTTGTCGTTTGCCCTGGAATAGCCAATTCTTTCTTGTCTGTTAGACATGGTGAATTGATGACCATTTGTTGTGTGGTATACAACCAACACTGAAAGGACATTCATGCTATCATCAATATCCTCCCCTCAACTCCAGCATTTTCATCAAATCAGCATATCCTTTATAAATCAAATAACCTTTAAACTCTAAACCTGCAAAATGTTAGTTCCAAACACAGAGAAATACAATCCAAAACATTTTGCATAATACTCATAAGAGAATTAATTTCTCTTTGGGACCCAAGCCATTACTGACTTGATTCTACCTGTTGGATCAACATAGTCAAATTGCTTACAAGTGTATGATCCATTGTTTTTGGAGACATGATCTAGTACTTTAATTTTAGGTCTCCAAACCCAGCATGCTGTAGACTTAGAAGCATTAATCCCTTGTTCCCTAACAACACTTATCACTCTTTTTCTTTTAACAGTATTAACAGAATTTACCTTGACAGTATTAACTTTGTTATTCAAATTTTTGTTTTTAAGTGCTGTTTGTTGGTAAAAAGGTCTCCTAGATGGTGAATGTGACTTCTGAAAAGTATTTGGTCTAGATTTTACAACATTCACAAAGGGTTTGGGTGCAACAGTCTTAATAGGCCTGGCAGTACTAACCGGTGTTGCTACTCTTGAAGAACTTTACCTAGCAGTACTAATTGGTACTAGGCCAGACTTGGTTAAAACTGCTGTTGGAGCAAAATTTCTTCTAGAATTAGAGAAATTTTGATGATTAGTCCTTATAGCAGTATTCCAAACTGGTCTAATGTACTGTCCTATTTGACCAGTTCCCCTATTTTCAAATGTTCAAAACAGTTTTGTACCATCTTTTTAAATCATGAAAATTCATAGTCTTTTAATTAGAATGCGAGGATAAAAACTCCACACACAAAATAAGCTTTTGGAGTAAACTGAAATCCAACTCCTAATTTCTTAGACATTGTGGTGTAATACCAGTAAGTATATGTTATTTTCCTAGGATGTTTGAACAAATTTTCCTAGGTTATCACTTTGCTTAGGTTTTTGAACTTTAGATGATTCTGACAAATTACCTTTTCCCTAAGCATCACCTCATCACAATTAGAAACCCAATCTTCAATTATTGGGGCACCAAAGGTTTTCTTAATCTCATTAGAGGAATTTTCACTAACACTCTTATTAACCTTAACTCCATATCCTTCAAATTCAGGCTGTTTAAACTCCTCAAGACCAGAGTTTGACAAATCAATAGTAGGGGGTGCAAATAAGCCTGTAGGTGGAGGTGCAACAGCATTATACCCTACACCTTTTCTATTGTTATCATATATTTAACATCCTATCAATTTTTATCTAAGCCTAGAAAGCATTTTCAAAGTTGTCAATCTTAATCGATTACTTACTTTTTTTCTTACAGTCTTTCTATCTGAATCTTTAAGAGCAATTATATCTGATTCATTAAATGTAGGCATTTCTTTTAAGAACAGCAATTATGGTCCAAAATCATAATCAGGCGCCGGCGGACGCAAGAAGAGCACCGAGGTGTGTAGAAAGACTAGTTGTTCTTCCCCAGAAGCTAAACCAACTTTTATAGTTGGCTAGATCAAATTCAGATTTAATTAAGCTATAATACTTAAATTATCATACTGAGACATAAGAACTTCAAGCTTTAAGACAAGTATTAGTGCAAGTTTTGTTATTGTGGTACCTCTGAATCTAGAATGGCCATAAGAGCAAAGTGTGGTAGACTTCCTCTACGTCATAATGCTCCCAATAAAATCCAACACCAATCTATACTAACATAGTTTTGGCGAAGAAGATTCTTCACATTCACAGTTCACCTTCGAGCAGTCTTGATTTTTGCTCCTATTTTTTCCCTTGACTCCTAATTTCTACCATCTCTCTCTAGCAAAATATCCAGCTTATACCAATTGAAGCATTCTACCTTTGTCTTGTCATAACCAGCAGTATCACTTCCATTGATGATAATCTTCTTTCCAGTTCTTAGATAAAACTTTCTTGCTTTCATACTTAGTAATGCCATTTACCACTTCAAATCCATTTCTTTAAGATCATCTTCATGGATTTGCTTTAGGTCTTCATGAACAACCTGAGACCCATTTGGTTGATTGGACAGAAAAGCATTGATTGTGGCATCACTGAGTCTAGCAGTATTATCTGTAGTACTAGCAGTACTAAGTGAAGAGCTAGCAGTACTAACATGAACATTAGATGTATTAACATCATTTGTGCTGCTAGGAGTTGAAACTAAGCCACATTCTATGAACTTGAATTTGAGCTTGAGATTACACCTCTTTTGACCTCTTGTTCAACAATCTTAAAATTGTTGTAGAGATCATCAAAACTTATTGAGCCCAGATCTGGTTTGTTCCTCCAGACCACAACATGCATGCTCCATTCAAAAGGAAGGCTTCTTAAGAATTTAAAGTTTAGATCTTCTTGAGAGATGTTTTCACCTAAGATGGCTAATAGGCTTACAATTTTATGAAGCCGGTACAGATAGAGTCAAGTGACTTTGAGTCTTTAACTTGAAGTTTCATACATCTGCTCAGGATGTCTTTTAAGAGTCTTCTTGATGGCTTCTTACAACAAACTAAATCTGCTTCTATGCTTCAAACAAGGTCTTGGGAATCCTTGTATTAGAAAACATGTGAGTAGATCGCACTTGGAAGTGTCATCATCAAAATACTTCGGGCTTTAAGATCATTCTTCTTTTGGATATTCTCCTCAGTAGTAACAGCACCAGGTACTGTTGAAGTAAATCAACAAACACAAAACGTAAGAATCTTAACACTAGTCCCCGGCAGCGGCGCCAAAAACTGATTCGTAGTTTTATATACCCAAAATATATATACTAATATAACTTTAAGAGTAATTAAGAAAATTACCAAGTTACCCTTGATAAAATTCACTCTCAAAAATATATATAATATAATATATAATACGTATATTAAACCGGGTAAGTATGATCACCCGGGTCGTTTCCCCAATGACTAGTGAAATTGAAACCACGTTTTAGTTCGGATTCTGATTTGAATGAAGCAAAGATATTTTGGATAAGCTATTACTACTAATTAAGAAGCAACAAATAATGACAATTAAGCAAGTAAACTAATTTTAATCCCTAAAAATGTAAACTAAAATTTCACTAAATGAAGAAAAAGTGCCGAAAATTATTAAAAATAAAAGCCCTAATTTTTATCTTTTAATTAAAGACTAATTAAACTAATTAAGACTAAACCCTAATTATTAATTAAGACTAAATAAAACTAATTAATTAACTAACTTAGGGACTAACTGTGAAAAAGACTTAAGGACTAACGGGCTAAAACATTTAACGGGCAAGGATTAACTGGAAAACAACTAAAACAGAAAAATTACAGGAATGGTCCCTGAGAACTTACCCCGACAACAAACTAAGTCCAATTTTAAGCTCAAATTCTAAAAGTGCTTATCACTAAAAACTTAAAAGAGCAAAGTTGTAAAGGAAGCTAGGGAGAACAACTTTAACAAAAGCACTATGGTCTGAAACTCAAAGATAAGCTCTAAAAGAGCTTCTCAATAAGCTGTTACAGAAACTAGGGGTTTGGGCTATGTTTTACTAAAACAGCTTTAATAAGCTCAAATTAAGCTTAATGTGAAAAAGGAAAAGTGTTCTAAGAAGCTTATGGGATGCTTTATCTATGAATGCAAAGAAATCTAAGCTAGAAGTACTTTTAGACTACTGAAAATGAGGAAGAAATAAGCAAACTCAGAAAATAAGGCATTTAGCACAAAATCCAAATGAGCTTAAAAGCTTAAAAAGCTAAACTAGACTCTAAAACTTTAAGGACTTATTAAACTACTTATAATCTATCTAATTAAGCTATAAAATCTAGACCCATAAGCTAAATTAACAAATTAAAACCTTAAAATTTCTAAGTACTGTTTTTGGCTTTTTAACTTTTTGACAGCAAAAATAAGCTATGAGAATAAGCTAGAAAATGTAATCTAAGACTAATTCTATATTAAGCTATGACTATACTTTAAAATGCTAAAAGATAAGCTATTAAATTCTACAATTACTGGTTTAAGTTTGGGGCTTAAGACTCAGCAGTACTAACTTTTTGTTAGTTCTAGCTAGTTGTAAATTTCTTCTCATTTTTACCAGCTGAATAAGCTAAGAAAATAAGTAGTAAACTAAAAGTTAAAACCTAAACCATATTAAGCTATATCTAGATTACTTCTAATTTGAATTTAAGATCCTAAATCCTACTCTTACTCAACTAAAAATTAAGCCAAAGGTGGCAGTACTAACTTGTGAAAGCAGTACTAACTTTTTAGTTAGTACTGGTAGAGTAAAGTATCACCTACTAACAAATTGTTAGTACTGGTGCACTTTGCACAAGAGTAAACCACGAGTAGGTTTCCTACGAGGAATCGCTGCACTAAACAAACACAAATGAGTGTATACACAAAGTTCAAGCAAATCCAAACCTTAAAGGGATTTTGATCACAGATTTATACAATCAAAAAGATAGTCAAAAAACTGTCCTGGTGTGAAAACAAAGATAATAAGCCATGTCTTTTGAAATTTTGAACTCTAACTTATAAAAACTAAATGAAAACAATCTTAAATGAAAAAACTCAATTTACTCAAACGAAATTGCACAAGTATTATGTCTTTAGAGGTCAAAACACACTTCAGCCAACACCCTTTTTAGACTAAGACATTTATATTAAGCACTACTTTGAAATCAAAGTAAACAAGTGCATAATACCAGACAATTAACAGATTTAAAATTACTTTTAATAAGCCATGATTTAACAACTTAGGAATAAAGCATAACCTAATACTTAAGCTACTTTACTATATTTTTGGTTTTTTAGAGGTTTTTAAGACAATAATATGAAAATCTATGATTTAAACTTAGAGAATTGAAAACAGATAAACAACTAAGATGATTTAGCTAGATAAAACTCAAATAAGCACTAATAAGCAAATAGAACAAGCAAATAAGCTGATCTAAATATAGAAAGCGATGATATCATTATTTAAAGCTAGAATTAAAGGAAATATGAAAGAGAAACTTACAAACTCCTCTAGCTAAACAAGAGGACCAATAAAGGCAGCTATAAGCTCCCTAGCTTATTAGATAAGCTAGGGTAAAGTCCTTGGGATCTCTTCCAAGTTAAGATCCCCTTCCAAAAGCTCATATCCAATAAGATCAATGGTCCTTCTCTTTCTTTCCTCTCTTTCTAGCTATAAAATAGTTTGGGAATTTGTAATTTTAGCCCTTGTGTTTTATAATAGAAGGAAATGGGCTTTGTTGACTTTTGTTGACCAATGATTGGCTTTTCTTTGACTGGATTTGACTGAGGCTTGACTTTTCGGGCTTCGGCTTTGTATCTTTGGCTTCTTTTTGAATTCTTCTGATTCTCGTGTCCGTGTTTGCTCGATTTTGACTATTTTCTTGTATTTTTGATTTATCCGTACCTGCACACACAAAACACAAATACAAACATATTTTTGCTATTTTTGGTCTGTTTTGGGCTTAATTGGGTTATTTTAGGTATAAACGGATATGTGTATTTTACACTTATCAGTTTCTAAGTTGAGTCTTTTATTAGTGTATATAGTTTTGGGACGATTAGAATTCTTGGTAGTTTTTATTTTATGGAGAAATAGGGAAGAAAGTCAAATTATTACCCCCATGCGTGCTTAATACACTCTATGTTATTTTGATCCTTTCAATTAGGGCCATTAGTTAGTTTATGTTCATGAGTTCTAAAACTCAAGTGTAGGGGTACGTTTATAAACCTCAAGTCATGTATTATTATGTTTCAGCAGATGGCAAGGCAAAAGTGTACGAAAAAAATAGAAAAAAAGTGAAAAGAAATAAAAGAGAAAAAGAAAGAAAAAAATTGAAAAAATTATAAAAAGAAGTGACAAAAAATGTACGGGCTGCCATCTTGCTTATGCTTATGTTTATGTCAGAAAAGAGTCAAGAAAAGAAAAGAAAGAGTTGGATGTAGAGTTTTATATGTCTTAGTCCTAGTGTGGTCGAGTCTTGGCATAGCAACGCCTTTGCATGTATTCTTGTATATTAATTAACTCACCACCCAAATTCACCCAAATCCACCCCAAAGTCACCCAAATATATCCCATACGTTTCCATTTCCGTTTAACTTGCACCCATACATCAAAACCCTTTAAAACCTCTTTGATAGTAATTCCTAGGTGCTTACGCCACAACAGTAGAGGTTTGATCCTTTATCAAGCTTATGCAAATTTATATCCTATGTCAGATAATGAGTGTTAATTTTCCGTTTCTGATATTGGTATAATTCATTATACACCCGAGAGAAAGAAAGAATCCAAACACTTATTGTGAGGTGCTAGTATATAATTTATGTGCTTTTAATAAAGAGATCTAATTGGTTATGTCATAAATTATCTTTGAAACATAAGTTAAATGCCCCCGATATTGCTATTATCTAGGTAGAAAAGCCCATTTGCTTGATGACAAGCAAATCTCGAATGTAGGGGTATTTGATGAGGTGTTATTTTATACACTTTTTTGGGGTCATTTAACCACCTAAATCATGTAAATATGCCCAAAATACATGCTTAATCGTTTGTTTTTATGTTTTTAGCACTTGGATGGAAAAGAAACGGACAAAATTACAACTCTACACCAAAGTTGATGAAGAAAATGCTTACAGTTGTTGGAGACAGCGTCACATTTATTGGTGACAGCATCACGATTGTAAAGAGACGGCGTCAGAGAAGTCAAGACGACGTCAGATCTTAACCGACTTAAAGAAGCCCTAGAATATTCAGCGTGGTGACGGCGTCTAGAGTATAAAGCGACGCCTTCACAGCCTATTTTCTATATATACAAACTCGTTTTCAGGGTTTTAAGTGTGCAACTTTTGGGAGATGAACTATATCGTTAGGGTTCGAGTTGTAGCAGCTTTTAGGTCTTTTTTAGGGTTCTCAAAACCCTTTGTAACCTCCTACTACTCATGTTTTAATCAAGTGAAGTCCTCTATCTTTTATTCATTTAATATGTCTATGTATTGTTTAAATTAATTATTGTTCTTCACTTCTCTTTAACATGCTAGGCTAGATCTATTAGTATTTACTTATGATTGCATGAAAGTTAGTTTGTATATCCTTTGAATATTGCTTCTTGTCACACCCCCATGTCACACCCCTAAATAAGGTCCCGTCAGAATAAGCATCCGGGGGGCGTGACGTTCATGAATATCTCAAGTACAAAACATAAAGAACGACCTCCAAGGGTACGTTTTGAAAATAAACACCGTTGCATTAAATTAAAATATTAATAAGTTTTACATCGATCAATTCAAATGATTTAAGAGTTAAAATGCGGAAGCTTAAATGAGTTTCAACAGCGGTATTTAAAAACATAGATAATTTCTTAAAAACCGGTCCAAGCAAAAGACTTCACATAATTCAAGCAACGACATCCAAGCTAAACAACTGAGAAAAACATGCTAAAAACGTCAACATAAAGTTAGTGAATTCATAGGTTTAGTTCAAATATTATCAGTGTGGACCACAAGATTTCAAAACGTATGTGACAGTTATAGGAGATACAACTTCACATAAAGAGGCATTTACGTTGCACTAAGCTCATGACACCAAGGCTAACAGTGAAAGATAGCATGTACACATCTATATAAGTCTTGCACCCCCAAGGTTTATATAATTTACATTTTGATCCTAATCTTTTGGTTTATTACTTTTCTTCCTTAGTAAGTAATACTACCTCCGTCCAAAAATAATTGTCCACAGACAAGAAATACATAGTTTAAGAAAAATGCATTAATTACTGCTTTAGTTTCTACGAAAGCCAAAAAAAGACAGTTTTACTCTTTGATAATTAATTAATGTTTTCTTCTATTTTTGTAAATATCAATTTATACTAAGGGTAATATGGTAAACTTAAACAAATTCAACTTTTATTTTTAGTAAGGGACAATTATTTTGGGACATACTAAAAAGGAAAGATGGACTATAAAATTAGGACATAGTCAATACTAATAAGTTTACTATATTAACATTTTCAACACAAGACTTGAAAAGGTTTTAGAATTAGACCAATTTATTTTTGAAATGAAAATTTGTCCATACATTAGGTAGAAAATACTTATAAGAAATACATAAGTTGTAAAATATATGCTATACAGTATACACATTATTTTTATGTTAATAACTACTTACCTTTTTATATTTAATTCTACATGTATTCATATATTTCGTGTTCGAGAGGTCCATTTTGTAGTTGACACAAGGCCTCCAAAATTCACGGGACGGCCTTAGATTCTACATCTGCGTGTCTTCGACCTACGATGCAAATTTCATAACGATCCAATGATTAACGAACCCGCAACGTGAAATCTCCCATCGTTGCGCCGAAAATCACGAACCAAAAATAGATGAGACTATAACTTTGATTATACACCTCTGAGTCGACCTAGATTCAAGAAACCAATGTTACCTTGGCTCTGATACCACTTGCTGGATAAAATACCAACAAACCATGTACTCTAGCGCCACTCACCAAACAATAGAATTTGATTCGACGTCGATCTTCCAATGAACCCTAATATGATGATCTTCTACCCTAAATTGATTGTATCTACTACCTCCCTTGTGCGATGATTGTTATAACCCCTGTTTATCGAGATCATCGCATGTCGATTGGTTTCTAAACGAGCGTGTTAGATGATATCTTACCTTAGGACCATAGGGATATAATTCATTTTAGGATTTTTTGTTTTTAGGGTTTATTGATTTCTTAAATCCCCTAAATCACTATCGGTTGTGTTTTAGGGTTTCGTCAATTTCTTTTAGGTTTTTTCTCTTTTCATGATGGGGAGGAGTGAAGCAACAGGGAACCCTTCACAGATGTCGCATTTAATTTTTGTTACGAATTTTCCTTCAGGTACGTCGGCTAGACAATTGTGGGATATCTGTGAACAGTATGGGCAGGTTGTCGATTCATTCATACCATCTAGGGTTTCAAAAGATGGGAAAATATTCAGTTTTGTGCGCTTTATTAAGGTGAAGAACCTTAAAGTTCTGGTGGGAAACTTAAACACCATTTAGATTGGGTAGTTTAAGTTACGATTTAATGTAGCTAGGTTCCAACGTGGAGCTAAGAATGACGGGGTTAATGTTAGAAATCAGTCTCAACTTTCTAAGGTTCACATTTCTCAATCTACTAGTTTGAGTAGATCTTATGTGGCTACTGTTTGAAAGAGTTACCATAGAAACAAGTTGGGCATACTTTTAATGACAAACATGTCATGGTGATTGGAGAAGAGTACTTTGTTGATAAGAATTTGGACTTTACTTTAGTGGCCAAAGTAAAGAATTTTGAATCAATGTCTAATCTTTGTGACATTTGCAAAGAATAGGGGTTTGAGAATCTCACGATTAGGTATCTAGGATGTTTTTGGGTTTCTTTGGATTTTTCTGATAGCCATGTACGTGACCAATTCCAAAAATATGTCAGGATATTGTCTTGGTTTTTTGTTATTCAACCATGGTCTTCTGAATTTAGAGTGGAGGATCAGGTAATATGGGTGGATGTGGAAGGTATTCCATCTGTTGCATAGATACACAATACTTTTAAGAAAATTGCTAGTAAGTGGGGAGAACTTCTTTTTGTAGAAGATCCTAATAACAACAACATGTGGCGTAAAAAGATGCGTGTGATTACTAAAATAGAAGAGTTCATAATGGAAACTTTTAAAATTATTATAAAAGGTAAGTAGTCCACGATTAGAGCACGAGAAATAATAGGTTGGAATCCTGAATTCATTTTGGATGATAATGTATCAAGTTCTGAGGGTGATGAAAGTGAAGATTATGGTTCATTTGAAGATATTTGTTCAGGAGTGCAAGGGCAAGAAGCTGCTAACCTTTTTAATGAGGAGAAGCATATTGTTAACAGTGAAGAGAAGTATGCTGATAAGGAGCAAGGAATAAGTGATGATCCATCAAAACCTCCAGGTTTTACAAACGTAGTACAGGTCATAAACAATGAAAACTTAAAGGGGGACAATGAAGTGAATGGTGTTGAATGCCTGCGAGAGAATAATTCAGTGACTCAAGATGGAACTAGAAGTGTGGGTGAAAATCATCATTCTGAGTTGAACAATGGGCGGGATCATATGGCTAGTAACAGTAGAGTTGATTCTTCTTTACCAAAATGTCCTCGTATTGATTCATCGTTACTTGAAAAATGAATGAGTTCGTGGAAATTGGACAAGCAATGGGATTTACTATGGAGGGCTGTGAACAAGATATTGCAAAGTTGATCTCAAGGCAAGGTGATGGGAACTTTAAATGAATATCCTATCATTAAACATCCAAGGTCTTGGACCTAAGGCGAAAAAACAATGGGTGAAGGACTTATGTTGTCACAATAAAATTAATTTTCTCTCGTTACAAGAAACTAAAATAGAGTCTGTGGATGCTTTTGTTGTTCGTTCTCTTTGGGGTAACATGTCTTTTGAATATTTGTTTAGTCCATCTGTTGGTAATTATAAAGGGGTGTTATGTGTTTGGGATCGTGCTTCTTTTACTAAGATTAATGTCTTTATTTCTAACTATTTTGTGCTAGTAGAGGGAGTTTGGAACGCTTTGAATTATAAGCTCTTAATGATTGGTGTTTATGCTTCTCAAGAGATAACGGAAAAGCGTATGCTTTGGAATTATTTACAGGGAGTGATTAATAGGTGGCCTGGTGAGGTGATAGTTATGGGTGATTTCAATGAAGTTTGTTTTCCTTCTGAAAGATTTGGTTCAAAATTTAACAAACAAGGGGATGTTCTTTTCAACTCTTTCATACAATCGAGATATTTGATCGATATTCCCCTTGGCGGTTACTCATTTACTTGGGTGTTAAAGGATGCGAGGAAGATGAGTAAGCTTGATAGATTTTTGGTTTCAGAAGGTATTTTGTGTCAACTTCCAGGTTTGTCGGGCTCTATTCTTTCGAAGCATTTGTCAGATCATAGACCAATCATGCTTAAGGAAACTTCCACTGATTATGGTTCTATTCCTTTTAAGTTGTATCATTCGTGGCTCTCTAATAAGAGCTTTGAGCAGCTTGTTGTGGTATTTTGGAAACATGAAGATGTTATAGACACTAATGATATGTCCCGCCTTAAATAAATAATAGCTATTGAAGCATAAGATCAAGAGTTTGGTTCACCAAAATAGAGACCTAGATAATGCTAAACGTAAAGATGTTGTGAAGAATCTAGAAAGTATTGATAAACAAATCGATCAACATGGACGCCTAGAGGATCTTCTGACTTTGAGAAGGGACTTATGGAAAAAGTTAACAAATATTGACGTTAATAATGGAAAGGATTTGGCTCAAAAGGCTAAAGTTAAATGGGCGATTAAAGGTGATGAAAAATCAAAGTTTTTTCACAGTATCATTAATAAAAAAGGCAACAAATGGCCATTAGAGGCGTTTTTGTTAATGGTAAGTGGGTTGTAGATGCCGACGCAGTTAAACAAGTGTTCTTACAACACTTTGCTTCTAGTTTCTCTTTCGATGATTGTGCCCAAATTCATTATAATAATGAAGTTGTTTTCCCTACAACTTTATCTTTTGATCAAAACTTATTGCTTGAAGCGGAGGTCACAAATTTGGAAATTAAAAAGGCAGTTTGGGATTGTGGTTCGAATAAGTCTCCAGGTCCACACGGTTACACTTTTGAATTCATCAGGAAGTTTTAGGATGTCTTAGGTGATGATGTTTGTAAGGCGGTTAAAAGCTTTTTTATCTCAGGTAATTTTCCTAAGGGGTGTAACCCCTCTTTTATAACTATGATTCCCAAATTAAATGATGCTAAAGTTGTGAAGGATTATCGCCCCATTAGTCTTATAGGATGCCAATACAAGATTGTTGGTAAGATTCTTGCTAATAGACTTAGCATGGTTATGGATAAGTTGATCAGTAAGGAGAAATCCGAATTCATCTGAGATCGCCAAATTCTAGATGGTCCTATGATTCTTAGCGAGGTGATTTAATGGTGCAATCGTAAAAGAAAAAAGTCTATGATTTTTAAAGTCGATTTTGAAAAAACTTTTGATTTGGTTCGTTTGGGATTTTCTTGACATGATCTTACATAAGTTTAGTTTTGGAAGTAAATGGAGAGTGTGGATAAAGGGTTGCCTCATTTCCTCTACTGCCTCTATTTTAGTCAACGGGAGCCCTACAAAAGAATTCCAGTTTTAAAAGGGTTTACGTCAAGGTGATCCTCTTTCCCCATTCCTCTTTTTATTGGTTATGGAATCGTTACATTTTTCTTTCACTCGTGCTATGAATTTTGGATTCTTTAAAGGAATCAAAATTGGTAGTCAAGAGTCGGTGAATATTTCTCATTTGTTCTATGCGGATGATGTTGTTTTCATTGGGGAATGGAAGGAGGAAATTTTTTGTAATATTGTATACATATTGCATTGTTTTTGCCTCGCTTCTGGTCTTTGTATAAATATTCATAAATGCAGCCTTATAGGAGTCGAAGGTATTAATTTTGATAAAGTTTGTATTCGTGCTAATGTTATTGGCTGTGAAGCTACTAAACCTCCTTTCAAATACCTAGGAGTGTTGGTGGGAAACAATATATCTCGTACTCATAATTGGGATGTAGTGATTAACAAAGTTTTGTCTAGGTTATCTAAATGGAAGGCTAAGACCCTCTCAATTGGTGGTCGATATACGCTTACTAAGTCGGTTTTAAGTGCGTTGCCTACATACTCTTTTTCTTTATTTAAAGTGCCGATTGGAGTCCTTAATCCTCTTGAAACTATTCGTAGCAAATTTTTTAGAGGAGTGGATGCCGATTCTCGAAAGATTTCTTGGTTTAGTTGGGAAAAAGTTATCACGAGCAAAGAGGTTGGGGGTTTAGGTATGTATAGTTTTTATGCTATGAATCGTTCTCTTCTCTTCAAATGGATTTTGTGATTCAAAACCAATCCTGGCACGTTGTGGGCATTGGTTATAAAGGCTATTCATGGTAATTGTGGCAATCTCAGTAGTGACATTCAAGTGGGGAATTCTTCACCTTGGCTTGATTGTATTCGAAGCATGAACCAACTTCAGACTAAAGGGATCGACTTGCTATCATGTATTTCTAAAAAGGTTGGTAATGGTAATAAAACTTCTTTTTGGTTAGAGAAATGGATAGAAGGTGGCGTCTTGAAAGAGAAATTCCCTCGGTTGTTGGCACTTAAAGTGAACAAACAAGCTATTGTTTTTGATAAGCTTCAAGTTGGTATTTTGTCTAGCTTTCGAAGAAATCCTAGAGGAGGGCCTAAAAGTAACCAAATGGAGGAGCTTTTGAGCCTAGTCAATTCGGTTGAGCTTTATGTAGAAACTAACGTTTGGAATTGGTCTTTGTCTGGTGACGGTATCTTCTTAGTTTCGTCGGCTAGGATTCATGTTGATGAGGGTTTATGTATAATGGATGGGCCGCATACTAGATGGTTCAAGTTAGTTCCTATCAAAGTGAATATTTTGGTGTGGAGGATTCGGTTAAATAAACTTCCTTCTAGGTATAATATGTCGTTGAGAGGATTGGATATTCCCTCTATCTCCTGTCTGGTGTGTCTCGTAGGGGTGGAAACCATCGACCATATATTCTTCTCTTGTTCGACTGCTTCAGACATCATCGCTCGTATTTTAGTTTGGTGGGAGTTTCTAATTATTGAGCTTTCTTCGTTTCTTGATTGGCAAAGTTGGTTGACGGTTTAAAGTTGAAGCGCGAGTTAAAAGCTTTTATTGAAGCCACTTTTTTTGTCTCGTGGTGGGTTATATGGAGTTTTCGGAATAAGCTCATTTTCTCTTCGGAAGTTCCGTTGAAGGAGTCTTTATTTGACCTTATTATTCACTACTATTTGGTGTAATTCTAGAAATAGGAAAAATCTATCATGGACTAGTTGGCTTAAAGGCCCCTTTCATGTTCTTTTGTAATTTTGGTTAAGCCCTTAGCTTCTTACTAAGCTCTTTTAATAAAATCGCCGTTCAAAAAAAAACCATGTACTATAGCGCGGAATATTGACTCAAAATAACCGCAAACGTGACCTCAAACGTTACATTGTATTAATTAACGAATGAGCAAGAAAGAATGTACAAACTAGCATCCAATCATCTCTATTTATATAGATGAGGTGGTAGAATCCTTATGGAATTTGAATTTCATAATTACTTTGCTTGTCTTACACATTAAGTAATCCTAGTTTAAGTATAATCCTAACTCTATTTAAGGAAGTACAATTAAATCCTTATACATGAACTAATAACACTTTAACCCACTAAGTATTGCTACTATTATCTAATAGTAATATCATTCACACTTAAACTAATAGAATAAGCTTGATTTTTTCAATTTTCAAATTCAAACACCATTTTAACTCATTATTTACATTAGTAAATTTAACATGCTTTATTTTGTTGGGTTGCAAAAGAACATAAGCAAATCAACTATTATCAAATCCATTTTAACTAACTTTTTAACTCGAAAGTCCAAACATCATCAACCCATTACTTTAATTCAAGTTTGACCCATTTTAGTTCCAAAGTTCTTTTAAGCTTCAAATGCACATTCAACTCCAATCTTCTCTAAATAAAAATTTCCAACGATCTTAAGATCAATTTGAAACATTTAACTCCAACTTCTTTTAATAAAAATTTCCAACGAACCTGAAATCAATTTAAAACATAAGTGTCTAGTAAGTCAACTAATAAAAATCACATTTTTATCTCTCATTCACTTAAATAAATGAACCAAAATTTCTAACTAACTTAAGTCCATTTTTCTTGTATCACATTAGTCCAAATTCCTATTTATACAATTTCAAAAATGATCTTCAAAGCAAACATGCATTTTAATCACCACACAAAACCTTTATGAGATAAATGATTTTGTTGAAACATTCACACATTGATACTCAACATACCCCCAAAACCCTCAAATGAGATGCTAATGTAGGCCTAAGTGTTGAAGAACGGGCCCTTTTATTTCTACAGGCCCACAATAATGCGAAGAAAAGGGCTTCGCTAAAAGTGGCATAGCATGGGCTCTAGGACTTTGTTTTTGTCCCATGACCAGTCGATTTGAAGCTTGGATCGAGGAGAACGTTATGGTAAATGTCGTAGTCGGTTTACAAAACTTTCGAGCCAGGAAACACTATATTTTATGAGTTATTTGCATTTTCGTGTTTTTTTAAGGTTTTTTGGACTTTTGTTTTTAGGCTAGTTTTCGGCCCGTTTATCTTTTGAGGCCCATTTCAGTTTTGTATGCCTATTTAGTAACCGTATTGTAATCCTGACTATTCAGTTTCAAGAAATACAAAAACCCTATTTTTGGCAGTTTTGCTAATAATTATCCTAATAATCGGCATTCGTTTGAGTCAACTATTGTTGGAAGATTCAGTTTTGGAATTTGTGTAAATCAATAGGATCGATTTGTGTTATCTTGTTTATTAGTCTACATCACATGCTTATGAACCCTACTTAAGCCTTTATAGATATTAGGGTTTTTTTAAATAACTTCATTCGCTTCTGGGCTACATCAAAGATTTTCTGTTACTTTGCATATTTTGACTAGGTTACTTATTCCTATGTTTATTGGACAATTGAAGTGTTCTAGTATATATATATAAACATCAAGGTCATGGGCGGAGCTATTGAAAGACCAGGAAGGGTCTTGGCCCTCCTAGATTATGTGCTTATAAGGTAATTTCATTAATGTCACAAAGGTAATTTTTGTAGTTTTATTAACTCGCCCCTTAAAGTTGCGAGCTCATTTGTTACATGGCCCAAAAGTCCTCCAAAATTATTAAAACTAGTATAAGTGCTATATTATCAATAGGGGTGTTGATCGGTTCAGTGATCGGGTTGTTCAGTTAGTTCGGTTCGGTTAAAAAAAATTGGGTCAACCAAAAAACCGAAAATCCAATTTGAATTCGGTTCGGTTTTCAGGGTGACCCGAATAACTCAAATTACACAATTTAAATAAAAAAATTGATAATTACATAGATATTTAGCAAAAGAAAAATTATTTCAAGCATAAA
>BQNB010049732.1:0-41897 GCA_026074375.1 Tanacetum coccineum
TTTGGGAGAAAGGCCTAAGTGGGGGTTCGAACTAAGAACAACATTCCTATTGAAAAAATAATAATAATAATAATAATAATAATAATAATAATAATAATTATAGTATATGGAAAATAAAAAGAATGGTTAAAATTTTCATTTTCTCAAATCAATTTATAAGTTTTGTTTCCAAATCTCTTTTAGCTTTGAGTCAAGGTTTATCTATGTTATTAACATTTAAGCTCACAAGGCTTATTTGTAAAGCATAGATGAATTTCAACTATGAAGATAAATTGATCTATGGTTGAGTTAAAAAGAGTGCACACATCTTAATCATTAATTTATTCCTGGGAGTGAAAAGTTCACAAGTTATAAGTATAAGAGCTTAATCATTTGGACTTATATTAACAATGATCTTGTTTAATAGCTTTGTTTGGTCTAGTGAAAAGTCAAGGATGACGAATTTTCCTCTTTTGTGCTCTATTAATCGGGAGTAGCCTATTTCAAGAGCTTAAAAGTTGCAAAATTGCAATGATTGCCATTAATGTGTTTCCATGAGATTAAATGTTGAGAAAAAAGCTTAAGTTGTTTAAAAAGGTGATTCATAAAAGGTGAAAACAAGGGCATTTTGGAAACTTGTTAGTTTACAAAGTGTACACTTGATAACATTGCGTGAGGACACGGCAATCCTTTAGTTTGGGGAATTTTGATAATTGCTTAATTGTATATATAAATTACCTGGGATTTTGCCAAATAAAAGCCAAGAAAATGCCAAAAGAATAGAAAAATGTGTGCTTTTGTGTCTATTGTGCAGGAAAGGATAAAAAGGACAAAAAGAAGCAAAAACAGTCAAAAACCAACAAAGAAATGGAAAAGACAAGACAAGAGTAAAGAAATAGCCAATGATCAAAGCCGGATCAGCCTGATACAAGAAATGAAGACCCAAAAATGAAGTCAAATGACCAATGTAGACAAGTTTTTAAAGTTCAAAGGCTTATTTGGAAGTTTATAAAGTCAAAGGGCCAAAGTTGCTAAAGGAGGAAAGTTTGTTTGTTAAGAGGAAAAAGAAGAAAGAAACCACAAGGGCTGGAAATGTCATATTTGAAAGATCTTTTATACTATAAAAGAGCAAATCAAACGCAGGGACCATAGTTGCAATTCCTCCAAACATTCAAACACACACACGCGGGTTAAACTTCCCCTAACAACTTTCTAACAGAATTTCCCGCCAATTTCGCTAACAAACCCAACTGCCAAATTCCCCTTTCCCCGCTCCTCTACAGCACTTAACCTCGTATTAAAATCACTTCCACATCATTTCGTCCACTTGTCAACCCCTGATTGGTTTAAACACCTCATCAACATCATCAAACGGCCACAAATTAAAGAAAGATGATCAACGGCTAAGATTCAATGGAAGATTCAAGAAACTCTCACCTCTCTTCTCCAATTCTCTATAAATAGGACCTATAGGGTTCATTTTTTTCAGTTGTTGTGTGTGTTTTAATTTTTAGTTTGTAATTCTCTCAATTTTAAGCATTTTTCTTTCAAATTTTTAGCAATCAGCTTTAAGCTCTTGTACTCTCTTTCTTTCAGCTTGTACTTCATAAATTTGAGTAATCACATTCAGTTTTCAAGTTTACTTGTTCTTTGTTTTCAATAATAAGCCGTTTTCACTCATTAAGCTCTCAATAAGCTCTTTTGAGCTTATTCTTGTTAATAAGCTCACATTTGTTCAAAATTCTGTTTTAAGCAAATTCATTTACTAATCTAGCTCATTGTATATCAATCATGATCACTTGAGTTTAGTTTGATCAAGTTTTGAAAGCTAAAAGGAGTAATAAGCTTTTAAAAGCTTTTTGAGCTTTAAGCTCAGGTTTAGAGGTTAAGGAACCAATAGGTTTGTGTTTTCTAAAGCCACTCACTCTACAAGAGTGGCTTAGTGACTGAGACAACAAAAATTCAGGTTCACTTTCTAAATTTCATTTTAGCATAATCATAGCTTAATTCAAATTGCTTATTTTTGTGAATTCTCATGTTTAATCCTTTTTCATTTAGTTTAGTTAGCCTATAGATGTTTTAGCTTTAAGCTGTTTTAGTGATAATCATTTTAGTTTACATTCTTTTAAATTCTGTCAAAGTAAGCAGTTTAAGCTAGTAGAGTAAGTAGCTTATTCTCTCTAATAAGCTGTAGGTTTTATTGCTCAGATAGTTTAAGTAGGTTAAACTTAGTGTAAGTAGATAAAAGGAATTAGCTATTTTAGTTTTAAATCAGCTTTTAAGATTACTTTAGTTTTGACAGTTGTTATAAAGGAGTGTTTGGTTTTAGGTGTGTTTGACTATTAAAGTCAAAACACATTTGTTCTAATCTTTCATTTAGCTGAGTTTAGTCATATTAACTAGTTTACAACAGGTTTTAAGAGTTAGTAAGAAGAATTCAAGTAATTAGAGCTTAAATAGATTGCATTTACACCAGGGCAGTTTTAAGGTGCTTAGTGGTTTTAGCTTTTAAGAGATTTATAGCTTACTAGTTTTCCATATTGGCAAATATAGAATTAGCAGTATTAAGTGAGTTGGTTTAGATAAATATAACCTCAAAGTTTAGCCTGCATTTTAGTTCTTTGCAAATTGCATCAGCAACAACAGTTAATACTGTTGTTGCTGATCAATCTTTAAGACTCTTGTTAGTTCTTAAAAGAAGAAGTCAGCACTTAGATTTAAGTTTTCTAATAGTGTTCCATGAGCTGTTTAAAAGTCATCATTTAGATTTCACTTTCAAGCTCTTATGCTAGCTTAAATTTTCCTTCAAAAGTAGCTTAAGCAGTAGTTAAGATACTAGCTCATCACTTTTAGACTCTTTAAGTTTTAGTTGTCTTTATCAAATTCCTTTTATCCAGGTTTGTTCAACAATCATAGGAAAGCTTATTTCAAAAATGTCAGCTTCTAAGGTTTAGAAATAAGCAGTTTAGCTTATTTGAAAAAGCTCAAAACAGTTTCAATCTAAAACTTGCACTTTTTCAGTTAAATTTTCTTGCTAAATTTGTTAATACTTAGCTAATTTTTGTCTAGATATCTTTAGTACACGTCTTATACTACATTGAGTTTCTTTTGTTTTTAAATTTCATGTAGTAATAAGCAAGTAATAAGCCAAAACCTTAAAAGCTAGTTAAACCACAAGTTTCTGTAACAGTTTTGAAAAAGCTAATTTTGTAGCTTATTGAGTAGATAAAAGTTAAAAGTGTCTTTGTTAAAGTTGTTTAGAATAAGCTGTTCTATAAGTTTGTAGTTTTAATTTTTTGCTGAATCTCACTTTTTCAATAAGCCAAAAATAAGCCATAGCGTAGGGTCTGTTTAGTATTTTCCCCAAAGTATAAGGGCATTCGTTTACACTGCAGTGTAAATTTGCAATAGTTTGCCCGCCTACCCTTTACTTTCCTTTAATACACTTTCTACCCTGTTTTTTAGGAATTAATAAATAGTTTTAATATTTTTGTTATTAGTTTAAATAAAATTAGGTTTAAAGTTTTAATTGATAAAATTAGGGTTCAATTAGTGTATAAAAATTGGGGCTTTTTGTTCCAATAAATTTCTGCACCTTTCTAGTCTATAAAAACCATTTTTCCTTATTTTTCTAGTTAAAATTGTATTTTCTAGGAATTAAAATAGATTTTAGTTAATTTCTTTTTCTTAGAAAAATCATATAAAATAGAAAAATAGTTGAAAATTTTCAATTCTTTTCCCTAAAATTTTCTTTTTAAATTTGTGATTTTTAGGTATAAAGTTTGTTAAAAGTCGTGTCTTAGATTTTAAATTTCATTTTTAGCTCGCGTTTTTACTTTTCGTGCATTTAAATTTCGAGCTAGTTAATTGTTTTTAATTCATGCTATTATATTTGTAGTATAATCAATAATTCAAAAATCTTTTATCAATCTTAACTCGAATCCGAATTATTCCCAATTCTCAATTCACGATTTCGTTGGGACACGACCCGAGTAGTACAATACTTCCCGGATAAAAATATACATATTGTGTTTTCTTTAGTGAGATTTTTACCTTATATTTCTCTTGTTTGAGAAGTATTTTGGAAAGAAATTTTCACGGGATTAATACTATACGTATATAAATTTGCTTTTACTACACAACCATTAGTTGATATTGAAAAGGTGGCAGTCTGCTCCAGCCTCCGATCACTAAAATCAAAGTGCGCTATTGAGTCTAGAGCCAAAAGAGATCATTAATAAATCTCATTAGGACACTTGTCAAATTAAGCTTGCTAAATCACACAATGTGAATAACAAGATATATACTAAGAGTCTTACGCATTATCCTTGTGATTTTGACAGAACATCCAAGTGATTTCATTCACAATGAAGATGGAAATCCTGCTTGAGTCAACATCAAACAAGCTCATGGTAGGTGACTTGCGTGATTCCTTTTGAATCAAACTTGTGACAACTGGAAAGAAACAATGGTGCGATTCTATAAGAATTAAACTTGTTCTAGGTTATGAATTGACGATTGATGATGAATTTTGAAATGATTAACACTCTCGATGTGTCACAAAACCACTTTAGCAAGTGACACGTCGATTGATTTTCAAATCAATTTTTTACTTCAATCGGTGAGATAGTAACTCGCTGGTTCACTCTTATCGTGCTGTCTGCTTTGAGACGTTCCGATAATGAGAACATGCTGAGTTTGATGAATCTAATACACATGTGTTAGAAAGATTCTATACTTCAGCTGGAAATCCTGTCAAGGAGATTCTTCTTAAATTGAATCTACCTGATCACAGGTCGATCCTCACGGATTCAAAGGTTACTCCAACCAAACATGGGCGAATGACAAAGCCATATTTGTCCCCCCGCTTTATTGCTAACTGTTTTATTGCAGGAAACTTAAAGATGGTGGTGAAGGTACCTGTTTCTCGCTGACTCACAAGATTCATAGCCACATGCTCATACCAGACCGACAAACATAAAGACATCATGAAAGCTCAAGTACATGTTTCAAGACTTCCGCTACTCTGATACCGTACGTCTTTCTTGAAGTGACAAAGTATTAAAGTCAAAGAATTTCAAAGAAGTTTCCGTCACTCTGATACCGAACGTCTTTCTCGAAGTGACGAAGTGTTAAAGTTAAAGAATTTCAAGAAAGATGCAACATTAAAGCTTTTCAAGTCAACAAATCAAGAAAGGTATGAGCATGTCGGTCCAAAGTCACAAGTTTCACAAGATGGAAAAGTTCATTAAGATGGCGAAGAGATTATGCTTGGTTGATGATCTCAAGATGCTCAAGATCACATTCTCACATACAAGTTAAAGATAAAGGAACAAGCTCGATCCCAAAGTCACTAATCACTACAACATATTCACAAGAGTAAATTAAGAAATGAAGTTTACGAGCTGAAGACTAAAGATGAAGCATAGTATGCTAGGTTTAAAGTTTTGTAAATTGGAGTGACCTCCCTTAGGGGGAGATTGTTAGAAACAAGAAAAGTATCGGTCACTTCCAATATGTATTAGTCTTAGCCCGTAGTTAATCATATGTCAAGTAAAGTAATCTAATATGGCCCAAGGCCCATGAAAAGCCTATCTAGGTCCATGGCCGGCCACATCTCATGTATAAATACCCTCTCCATGCTTTGGAGAGGGTGTTGGTTGGTTGGTTTTGTATTCTCATTTCACTTATGAATTACATGTTTCTTACTTTCTCTCTCTAGAATACATCCTTCCTTCCACTCTCTCTTACTAAGTTCCTTCCCATCTCATATCAAAGATTACTTGTATTCTTCATAGATGATATCTAGTTTTTCTTTCCTTTTTAAGTTTGTTTAGCATAGTTTAGCTTTTGAAATTCAGCAATGTTTAGCTTATAGCTTATTGTACCCTTTCTTTTTCCAAATGTATTGTATCATTTAATACATCAATAAAAGTTTAGTTTTACTTTCAAACCTTTTGTTCATTTTCTATATTTGTTACAACTAAATGAAACTATTTCATAAGCTCATTTGTTCATAAGCTGTTAAGCTCTTAAAAACTTGAATACTCTTTGGAATTGGATGGCTTATATTCAAGTATGGTAATAGTTCCTGAAGGTCAGGAGTTAGGTTTAAAGGAATAAACCAAGTTTTGGAAGTGGATCAAGCTTGGAAGTGATCCAATGGCTTATTCCCTAGCTGAGATGCTAGAGCTATAATAATAAGCTCTAATTTGAGAATATGATCTCTGTTTAGCTGAGATCCAAGGTCTTAAACTCTTTTCCTTTTCATTTACAAAGTTTTAGTTTAGAATTTGCTATGTTCTTAATGCTTATGATCTGCTAGTGTAGTTTAGTAATCTAGTTATTAAATCTATTAGAGAAGTATTAGATTGATCTTGTTATAGTTTTTTAGATCTTAGTTTATGCTTGTTATGGTTTATAATTGATTAGTTTGCAGAATAGCTTCAAACTGTGTTCATTAGCTCTAATTTTGATCTGTCATAATTTTGTGTTAGATTCTAATGAAACTTGTTTAATTAGTTTTGATTGATATCAATAATTAGTAAAAAGTTGTTTTGGATTAAAGTTTTGGATTAAGTTGCAAGATAATAAGGTTTAGAAGTTTTTAAGGGGTGTTTGGCTAGCAGTACTAACTACATGGTTAGTACTGTCAAGTGGCACTTGGTTCTTTATATTGAATCTGAATTTCATATTTAGGTTTATAAGGTTTGGATTTAAAGTTTTTGTAGGTTTAATCAGGTTTTTACAAGTTTGTGTGTTGGTTGTATGAATCTGAGGTTTTAAGCTCAGTTTCATTGCATTGTGTGCTTTGATTTGTTCTAATTGCTATTGTTGGTAATTTCATACTTGTTTTAGTGTTTAGCTTGTGTAGAAACAAGTTTTAAAGGTCTGCATTTGTGGTTTTGAAATTTGGCTTTAAAAATTATCAACTGCATCAGCAAGCAAAAATAGCTTTTGGTCATTTTCAAGCTGAAAATTAAGCTAGTTAGAATTAGAGTTAGCTTTTGAAATTAAGTGCACAAGTAGATTATAGGTCAATCTAGATAGGTTAGGACTTAATTTAGTTTTAAAAGCTTATTTAGGTATCTATTTTAGGTCTGCAAATCAGTACTTTGTCTTTTTCATAAAAATTTGCAAAATCCAAAAATAGAGTAAACTGCATAAGCAGCTTTTTCAATTAGCATTTTCTTTGCTTATTTAATTTTCAAAATAATTTTAGATTGTTGATTTAAGTAGTTTTTAGCATGATCTTCAAAGAGGTATTAGTCATTAAACCATAAGGTTCCATTAGCTTGCTTAAAAATAAGCTCAAAGTTGCCTTGTTGACTGTTTGGTAAACTGATTTGTGCAAAAATGCTTATTTGATTTTTTCAGACTTGCTTTAAAGGAGTTGTAGCTTGTTTGTTGGCGCTTGTGCTTATTCAAGCTTATTAGTCATTTAAGTTTTGTGCAAAAGCCAATAATGCTTTAAGTCTAATATGTCATCGTTATAAGCTCTTTTCCAGCTTATTTAGTTGTATTCACAAAAAGCCTCTTTAGTAAAAATTGTTTTTTATAAGCTGTTCTTTAAGTTTGTTTAAAAAGTTTTTCAAAATAAAAAAAGAGAAATTAGGGAAGTCTTGGGTGAGCAAGGCTCGAACCCAAGACCTCAACCCAATCTCAACCTTTTTACACACACACTTCACAAACCATCTGCGCCCTTGGGACTTTTACGTCCAAGGGTGCACAAACAATAGTTTTATCACTTTTTTAGGCTTTTTGCTAAATAAGCACTTCGAGTGCTTAACTGACTTATCTGGGATTATTCGTTTTAGCAACTTTTAAGTTTTTAATTTTCCTACAAACTTTTCATCATAAGCAACTTTTAGAATTTTTCTTAGATTTTTAATTCAAACTTTAGTATTTTTCGTGCATTTATTTAGATTAAAAACTTTAAAAAATCATAAAAAAATAATTAAAAACCAAAAAAATAAAATTCTTTTTCTGAAAATTTTCTTTTAATATTTAGAAGGTTTAGGAATTAAATTTACGTTCGTAGGTCTAAAATTTGATATACTTGCTCGTTTAGTTGCGTTTTTACATTTCCCGTTAACGTTTTTGTGTTCAATTGCTTAATTGATTAGTTGTTTTCTTTCCTTTACATGTTTTATTTGTTTTTATTTGTAGAAATAGAAAACCAATTCAAAAAACTTTGAAACCATTCAAATCATTGTCCAAATAATAACGGGGTTTCAATTCATAATTCTTGGGGTATAAACGACCCGGTGAACACTTACCGGTTAAACATATGATATTTTGTGTAGAATTTGCTTTTAATCTTTGTCCTTAAGGACTATTAGTAAATTACTTATACTTTTATATTATATGTATATAATTTGGAACCGTATCACCGGCCCTGACCATGGCGTAATTCCACAGCTCAGTTTCCAACTTCTGCATTTCCTTACCAGGACAAAACTTTTCTCTCATCAATACCTTAAAGTCATCCTATGCCATACTATCAGCAACCTCATGGCTTCATTTGTGAATCTGAGAATTCCAAAACGTTAAAGCCTTAACAACAAATGAACTAGCAATGTACTTCACTTTTTGGTCATCCCCACAACCACTTATATCCTGAACTAACTCCATCTTCTCTATCCAACGGGTATAAACTATAACACCTCCTTTACCATCATACTCCATATGGTTACAAGATAAAAACTCCTTATAAGTACAACCCCTTCTACCATTGTTCACAATGACATTCCTAACATCACCCTGGATGTTTTCATCCTGATTGCTACCTTGGTTGCCTACTTGAGCTAACATAGTGGGTAGAAGGTTCTGTAATTGCTGGGCAATGATCGTGGAGAATTCAAGGACTCCATTCACACCCTCATTAACTTTAACACCTTGGTCATTTCCTTGACCCTTAGGTTCACCAGTTGGTTTAACTTTTGTCCTCTTTGGATCTCTCACTCTTCTACCTTCTCTAACAACTCGTCCACCTGTTCCCTCACCTCGTGGTGCGGTAGCAGGCCGGCCAGCACTTTAGGTAATCACCCTTGGCGGCATTATCCACACAAGGGAGAATTAATTCACTATGATACACATAATACGGTCCTAAAGTGTAAACACCAATTTGTGTGGACGATAATACTAAATATGCGTGAGTCGTGATACGTTTATAACTACGTTGGCCACCGTATTTATATATGTATCCTTTCCTAGTTAAACTTAGTATTAGGCTCACACATTTTAATGATTGACTTAACTAGTACCATATACCATATAACCACATAAGCACGTAGAAGCAGAACACCGAGCACATAGATCTTACACCACAACTATATGTAGGTTCCTAGGTTATAGTCTAGGCTAAACCACCTAGTTCTCTATAACCTTGGCTCTGATTACCATTCTGTCACACCCCGTCAGTAGCAGAAACACGAGAATGCAACATAATGATCAATTATAACATAAGATACATAATAGAGAAAACTAAAATGCATAAATGAAAGTGTCATTATGACCATCAACCTCAAAACAACCTTGAGTGATGTCCCATCTAAGAACACATCACATAGTCGCCGATTATTACAATCATAAGCCCACGCAGGGGTCCACACAATCTTAAACCTCAATCCTTAATAACCAAATTCATAACATACATTAAATGTAAAACTTCTCATATGAGATTCCTACGGGATTCTCTAAAAGTCTGCTACTTCCACCACAACTCTAACGATCATTAACTTCACCTGAAAATGATACTCGAAAATGTCAACAATAATGTTGGTAAGCTTGTAGGTTTGACCTTAATCCCAATTGCCGTGTCAATCATTTAAACAATGGACAATTGTGCTATATGACAGTGAATATATGCAAACAAACCCATGACTTAGCATCTCCACTAATCATGTGCGATGACCTAGCATCCCCGCTAGTCACCAAAACCAGCATACGCCAATGCTTTTGGAGTCGCAACTCCGATATGTTACTTACGCACCTAAAGGGTCTACCAGCTGGAGCACTATATTAGGGCAGGATCACAACCCTTGCCATGCCAAACATAGTACATGTAAGTAAAATCACAACCCTTGCCATGCCAAACATAGTACATGCAAGTAAAATCACATTTCATATATTTACATAGCAGTCATAAGCACATAAATTGTCCCAAAAACAAAATCACATTTCGCACAGTTCAGAAAATGGTTCAAAACACATTTGAGTATCATTTTCCCCCAACGGAAAAGATTTAAAAAGTGGGGCTACGAGAACTCACCTCAAGCAAAGGTGTCTAGCCGCAATCTCAATATCACACAAGCAAATGCGACGACGTCCGCACACGACCTAATCCAGTTAATGTCCCATTTTAAATCATTCATTTCCAAAACAGTTTTCCAGGTACGATGCATAAGGCTAGACGCATGTTGTACGGTTATCTTAAAAGTTTTAGTGGTGTGATGGTTGACGACTTAACTCCAAAAGACACCATATCAAACCCATATCTTAGTACAATATACTTTTACTATTTAGCAAAATAGTTAAGTAATATAAGTAAATATTTATAATAAATACTTGTAAGTATACTTCGATATGACCATTCGGTATACTTAGTTACCATAAATATATCATTTATACTATACGAAATGGAAGGTTTATGTTCGCTAAATATTTTAGAAAAGTTTCGAGAAAAATTACATTTTTCGTCTTTTAGTCGACTTATTAAAATAATAAAATAATAATATTTTATTATTAAATCGAAAAATCACGTTTTAAGTAAAAATTCTAAGTATAGACTTTTACAAAATTTTGACATGACCCGTATGTTTGTACAATGTTTTCCAAGGTTTTTAAACCTTATTTTCAAACAATTTCCAACATTTTGACACTTTCAGACGAATTTCCAAAAATCACATTTCACGATGTTTACAAAAACACATTCTCAAAATGACTTTCAATATAACTTCACAAGTATTTTTCACTTTCCAAAAGTCCGCCAAAACTCCTGAAATAACTAAATAACGCTTATTGGGCTTTAAGGCCCAACAAGGATCCATTAAGGATTTTACATATCTAAAACTCGTTCTACGCCCCAAAACCAAGGCCCACTAGTATACATAGCTTAACTTAATAAGTAAGTAAGTAATCCGGACCACAATAAGCCATCAAATAAGCCACGGCTTCTTGATGCTTATTGGGCCGTTAGCCTATAAGCTCCAAAATATACATATAAGCTTAAAAATAAGCTAATAAGCTACGTATTGTATTTGGTTATCACCGTAAGCTATAAAAATAGTCCACAAAATAAGACATACTAGGGTAATAACCAAACCCTTCTTGTATTTTTCCTTTTTGCCGTGAGCTATTAAGCCCAAAATAAGCTATTCGAGCTTAAAAATAAGCCATGATAAGCCATACACAAAATAAGCTACATAGCAAATATATGTTTTTCAACCATCACGACCACAATATCAAAACTAACAAAACCTTATATCTTTCCTTTTTATTTCGAACCCAAAATGCACCCTACATATTCATTTATAAACTTTTCGCTTTCGATTTTAAACGATCGGGCTGTACAACTAACATCTATGCATCACTAACAACCCAGAAGGATGAGTAAAACTTAAATAGAAAGACTTACAAAAATGGTCTTCAAAACAAATTTTGACGTGAACCGAACAACCTAAACGCTGTTTAAATGCTAACCCGTGCACTAGAATCAACCCGGAAGTACCCAAACTCTCATGTTTTTGATCAAGTTTCAAAAATAAAAAGTGTGTGTGTGTTGCTTAGTTCGAACGCAAGAGAGGAGAGAAAGAGAGAAGAACAAAATGATTTTTGTGTGTGTTATGAAATATGTGTGCATTTGAATTGGTATAAGACAATTTCTAGTACTTCCTTGGAATCAAATAGCTAAAAATAAGCCTCCTTGCCTCCCACAAGGTTTGAACCGCCGGCTAGGGTATCCTAGGGGCTCGGGGTTCCTTCTTTTTGTGTCGGGATTACTTAAAACTCATAAAAACTTGACCGTAAAATATTCCCCAATGTTACTTAGCATTTTTATTCACTTTAAAAATACTTTTTCAATAACCTAGAATATTTACACGATATATTTACACCTTACTTTTCCCAAAAACTCATTTGGACATTAACGGACGTGTCGGGACTCGTTTTTTGGCATTTCTCAAAATTTCACGCGTCAACCACCCGAAACTTAAATAATATAATAATAGCCTCTAAAAAGGATTTTTATACACAATAAACCATGAAACATCTCAAATCTCATAAATTCACCGCCGTCAATATGATAAAATTTCTGAATAAATTGACAAACGTCAAATAGTCGAAGGACTAAATTAGAATATTCAAAACACAAAAGGGGCAAGGGTTACAGGAGTCGTGTAGGGCAGAAAATGCTCTTTAGATCTACAATGGGACTCCGATGCCATCTAGTGTAGATTTTTAATTGTTCACTTGCTTTATTATTTTTGTGTTTTGTTTCTTTAAGAGAATATATTGGTTTATTTTTCGTTACGGGATACTTTGGGTTATTTCGTCCTTCCCAAAAAGGAATACTTTGTGTTATCCTGAATGAAAAAAAAGATACTTTGGGTTATTCAAAAAAGGGATACTTTGGGTTATCTCATATTGTTTTCTTATTGTTTTTTTTCTTTTCTAGTTTACTACTCCAGTCCGAGCTTTCGTGATTTTGCCACTCGAAATGCGGGGGAGTATTAGAGACTAAATAGCCCGATTTGTGGGTTTAGGGTACTAGGGTTTCACTATTATAAATAGTGGTTAATAATAAAGTTACACCTACAGGTTTCTTTGTCTAACAGTGTACAAATTATTAATTCTCTATATTAGCTTATATATACACCTTAAATGTGCTTGTCTTTGCTATATACGCTAGTAACTCTTATAAATAAGCTAAAACAAACACCCCTTTGTCCATATTTTACATGACAATCTTCAATGTGCTTAAATTATTAATTCTCTATATAAGCTTATAGATACACCATAAATGTGCTTGTCTTTGCTATATACGCTAGTAACTCTATAAGCTAAAATAAACACCCTTTAGTCCATATTTTACATGACAATATTCAATGTGCTTAAATTATTAATTCTCTATATTAGCTTATATATACCCCTTAAATGTGCTTGTCTTTGCTATATACGCTAGTAACTCTTATAAATGAGCTAAAACAAACACCCCTTTGTCAATATTTTACATGACAATATTCAATGTCCTTAAATTCACCTGAAAAAAAGCTTAAGAGCTTATACATGTAATTGGCTAATGACAACCTTATCGGTTATTTATTTTCTTAACCAAAGTAGAGGCCCCTAGCCAACAACATATATTAACATTAATTTATTTATACACATCAAAACTTTCCAATGCCGATTTCTTTAAACTTTCCGATGCCGATTTCTGACGATCCCTAAAACCCTAAAACTTCCTTTCATGAATATCGTTTTCTTTGTTTGCCTTCAATCGTTTTTTCCAAGCCTTAATTTCTTTATCAAGCCCTAATCTCTTTTTCAATAAAAAAATCCTTTTCTTTCAAACCCTAATTCCTGGCATAATTTTTTCAATGGGTGATAGTGAGTGGAAGGAGGTCACTCGAAAGAAATCACAATCGGTGTTTACACGTTTAAAGTTCCCTTCCAACAAAGTGTCTATGGTGGATGATTTATCAAAGATCTCGTTGACAGTGTATGTGTCTAACTTCCCTTCACATCTCACGGTACGTGAGCTCTGGAACATATGTGGTAAGGCGGGGACGCTTGTGGATGTTTATATTGCTAATCGTAAGAACAAATTTGGGCAAATGTTCGCATTTTATCGATTTATTAAGGTGTTAAACCCTGAATCTCTAATTGCTTCACTGTCTAATGTTTGGATTGGGAAACTAAGATTGCACGCCAATGTGGCCAGGTTTCAGCGTATTATAAAAAGGGTAACCCCTAGGCCAGATTTTGCTAAGGCTATTCCTCAGGCTACTAATTATGTTTCCAATGGTTCTTTTTGTAAACCTGCGTCTTCTTATGTGAACGTTGCCAAGAATTCTACTAGTAGTGGAATTAAGCCTGCTAATGTTAATGAGGAAGAGAAGGAGGGGACTGATCTTATGATTACTTTAAAACAGGATAAACCTTGTGATTTTCCTGTAGCGATTCTTGGCTGCTATAAAGACTTTTGTTCCATTGCTAATACACGTAATATGTGTCGGAGTGAAGGTTTTTTGGATTTGGAGTTTAAATATTTGGGTGGCTTATGGGTTTTATTCGACTTTATCTCATTGGATGCTAGGAATAAATTCCTTAATCATAAGGGAGTAGCGACATGGTTTTCCTCGTTGAAGCCATAGCATGATGATTTCATGGTGAATGAACGTCTCATTTGGCTAGAGATTAAAGGGGTTCCTTTATGTGCATGGGAAAAAGATACGTTCACATTGATTGCCAGGCAATAGGGCGAGTTGCTTTTTATGGATGATTCAGATGGATGTAATAGGTTAGGTAAGCGTAGCTGTAACAAATCTTCTCATGCATTGCTGGTGTTGCTACCATTATAGTGTCAGTGAATGATGTCACTTACGCCTTTAGAGTGAGGGAACTTTGTAGCTGGACCTCCTCGTTCATAAATGATGATTCTGAAAGTGAAGAGGAGAATTCAAGGGGAAGATTTGATCTTGACAAGGAGAAGAACTTAGTGGATAATGATGCTAAATCTGTGGAAAACTTATTTGCTGATTTGGAAATATGGCAACTAACCATCAAGATTAGAAAGTTGAAGAAGATGTTAAAGATTGTAATTATAAGGAGTCCTATGTAGAACCTTGTGTTCACGACATGCCTTCTGATAGTGATCCATTTAGGTTAGCCTCTCTTATCAATAATAAGTGTCTTAAGGAGGTTAAGGAGGTTAATGATTAAAGTTCCAAAACACCCGAATATCGTCTTGGTTTTGATCCAAATCCAACAGGAGAACATCAAGTATCTTAATCTTTTCATCACCTATCGGATGATTACTCTCATAAACAAGCTGGTTTTTCATGATTCAACGGTTAGAGGAAACGATTAAGGTTAGCACTTCCTTGGGTCTTAATATGGAGGGATGCGAAAATACCCTTGCTTCTTTACTTTCTGAAAACAGAGATCTCATCGTTAATAAATGAATGCTCTTTCTATTAATTTTCAAGGTTTTGGAGACCTCAATAAAGGGAGATGGGTTCGTGATTTATGCAACATTCACAAAGTTAAATTTTTAGCGATTCAGGAGACTAAAATGCTTCAAGTAGATTTATGGATGCTTCGTCAGGTTTGGGGTAACTCTCACTTCGATTTTGCCTCCACTTCTGCTAGGGGTAAGTCAGGTGGTATTTTATGTTTATGGAATTGTTTGGTTTTTTTGCAAGTCTAGAATTCTATGTAATGAAAATTACGTGGTTATTGATGGCCTATGGACTCTAAATGGTATTCAAATTAGATGGATTGTCGTGTATGCTCCACAAAATTTATCTTGTAAGATTGCCTTGTGGTCTTCATTGGCTAATTTGATAGCTGATCGGGATGACATTTTAATGATGATGAGAGATTTCAATAAAGTTCATGAAGCGGGTTAATTTTTAAGGAGAAGCAAGATGATGTTTTTAATGAGTTTATTAGTAACGCTTCTCTCATCGACGTTCCTTTAGATGGTTTCAACTACACTTGGATGGATAACTGGGGTTCTAAGATGAGTAAACTTGATCGGTTTTTGGTTTCGAAAAGTTTTTATGAAACTTTTCCTCATATTTCTAGAGTCATCTTGGTTAAGGGCATTCCTACCTCTGAATTCGATTTGCATAGGGGGCTAAGACAAGGTGATCCCCTTTATCCGTTTATCTTTATTCTAGCCATGGAAGGCTTACATTCTCTTTCATGTAAGGCTGAGGAGTTAGGTTTATTCAAAGGTGCTTCTTTTGGTCGAGATAACATGATTTTTTCCCACTTAATGCATGTTGATGATGTTATCTTCTTAGGAGAATGGTCAGAGACTAACACTCATAACTTGATTTGTATGCTTAGATATTTATTCTTGATCTTCAAGTTAAAAATCAATGTCCACAAAAGCAATGTTCTAGGTGTTGGTCTTTCAGATATGGAAGTATCAAATATGGCGAAGCTTATTGGGTGTGGAGTGGCTAAATTCCCCTTGAAGTATCTTGGTGTTGTGGTTGAATGTAATATAGCTAGGTGTTCTAGTTGAAATGCCATTATTCATTTTCTAATAAGCTCTTATTATGGAAGGCTCAGTTACTTTCGGTTGGTGGTCGTCTCACATTACTCAAGGCTATTCTTGGAAATCTTCCAACATATTACATGTCGATTTACATGATGCCTTATCATGTTCAAAACAAACTTGAATCGATTCGTAATAATTTCTTTATAGGTGTTGATCAAGGAGAGAAAAAATATAATATGGAGAAAATGGAAGAAATGCATGCCGAGCAAGAAGTTGGGGGCCCTCGAGATTGATAGTATCTATGGTCTCAATATAGGTCTCCTATTCAAATGGATATGGAGATTTTTGAGTAATCCCTCTGATCTTTGGGCTTGTACTATCTCGAATTTATATGGGTCTCATGGAGGTGTTTTTTATGCCAAGATTCGCAGTTCCAGCTTTATCCCGTGGGGTTCTATTTGATACGAACCAGATCGATAATAGAATTGATAGAAGAAAATAAACAAGATACATGGCTTATATTGATGGGATAAACCGACCCCCGATGGTTTATATTAATGAGATAAACTGACCTATCAATTGATTAACAAATCAATACTTCATATTCATTCAACATAATCATAATTACAACCCTAATGCCCTATTTATAATAAAAGACCCCTAGACTTAATTTGTTGATTAAGAAAATATAATAAAGGAAACTAAATATACTAATTAATTAATAATATAATTATGATAAATTATATTAATGTGGGTTCTTATCAATACTCCCGCCCGCAAAAACACCTTGTCCTCAAGGTGTTGCTCCATAATCTTGCCTCACGTGATTCCGGGATCCCATGTCTTGACTTGTAGTTCTCCCTCTTGCGGGTCATAATCAAACATCAAAAAGTGTTGGCATGGCTATTCATAATTTGCTAATCTATTGTCACAATTCAGCCCGCCATCTATAGCTTTAGTTTGCCCAACCTCAATTACAACACGAGACTTTGATTTCGTCCACACGAAATGCCCTTTATTTTTCTTTCTCTTTCTATTGGTAGCACAATGTCAGAGACTCAAATAAGACCCTTTACTCTTATTCAAGGCTAAACCAAACCCCTCTTTACCGACTCCTTTTTTCGTGGTCTTTTTGTTTTGATCAGATGTCAAATCATCATAACATAGAGAATTTTGAATCGGTTTTGCGGGTACCATGGTTGTTACTGCGGGTACCTTGGTTGTCACTGGTTGAGGCATTTTAACTGGAGATATGGGATTTGGAATAAAAGACTGAATTAGATTTATCACCTCTTCAATCTTTTGATTCCATTCTTCACGCCTCTTATCCTCTTCAATCTTTTGAATCTATTCTTCACGTCTCTTATCCTCTTCAATCTTTTGAATCCATTCTTCACGCCTCTTATCCTTTTTGTAAGCTCTAATAGCCATTTGTCTCTTAGCAAGTTTTTCTCTGATCTCCCACATGTCCATCTCCATACTTTGCTGCACAATTTCCATCCTTAGTCTAGATCTCACCGTCTCGTTATGGACCTTTTTGTAAGCCTCCATACTTGCTCGATGCTCTTCCGTTATAGCCCGCCGTATGTGTGCCTTTCATACCCGAGATCAAAAGAAGATTTAACTCTTTTTTTTATGAACAAGATAATTTTCTGGTGGTGAAAAGTGACTCGGATGAATAGTGTTTAGGTGAATAGTTTTTTTGAAACCCTAGAATCGAACCTGGCTCTGATACCAATTGATACAAACCGAATCGATAATAGAATTGATAGAAAAAAATAAACAAGATAGATGGCTTATATTGATAGGATAAACCGACCCTCCGATGGTTTATATTAATGAGATAAACTGACCCCCCAATTAATTAACAAATTAATACTTCATACTAATTCAACATAATCATAATTACAACCCTAATGCCCTATCTATAATAAAAGACCTTAGACTTAACTTGTTGATTAAGAAAATATAATAAAGGAAACTAAATATACTAATTAATTAATAATATAATTATGATAAATTATATTAATGCATGATCTTATCACTATTTTGAAGACTGTATATAGCCTTAAGCGAAAAGGCATTGATCTCCTTTCTTTATGTTCTTGTTCTATTAGGAATTGAGTTGCAACTAAGTTTTGATCTTTGGCACGGGGATAAGCCCTTAAAAGCTCAATTCCATCGTATTTTTCTTCTTGATTCTGATAGAGATTTTTCAGTTGCAAATCGATTTTCATCCCTAACTGCTAACAGTTCTTAGATGGTGTCCGAGGGGTGGAGTTGAATTATCTCAGTTTCAAGCTTTGCAAGCCATTCTCAAAGATGTGGTTCTCTCTAATCAGCGCGACTCTTGGAAATGGTCTTTAGATGTTTCAACTGGTTTTTTCGTTGCTTCCGTGAGACATTTGGTTGATTCTCATCTTCTTGTGGTTGATCAAAATGCTACTCGTTGGAATAGGTGTGTTCCCATTAAAGTTAACGTTTTCTTGTGGAGATTGTCGCTTAATAAACTTACTTCCGGGGACAATCTTGATAGAAAATGTATAGATGTTGGTTCGGTCTTATGCCCCATTTGTCAAGCCGATGTGGAATCGGCTAATCATATTTTCTTTTCTTGTGAGATGGCTAAAGTTTTGTGGGATTTATTGGCTAGATGGTGGGAGTTAGACATCTCGGTTTGCGCCAATATTTCGGAGTGGTATTCTTGGTTGGATTCTCTTCATGCTTCTCTCAAGGTGCGCTCGTTTCTTGAGGGGGTTGGATGTACGCTCTTATGGTCTATTTGGAGCTTTCGCAATCGATTGGTTTTTTCTAGCTCTCCCCCAAAAAAAGTGTTACTTTGGAATTCGATTTTTTCGCAATCCTTCTTATGGATTTCATCTAGAAATCCTAAGCTTAAGTTTAGTTGGTTAGATTGGTTACAAAACCCTACTATGTATATTTCTTCCATGTAATTTCCTTTCTAGCTTTTGCTAGTTCTTAAGGATATGCCGCCGTTCTAAAAAAAATTATTTGTACCTATCAACCGCAGTATATAACTAGACACAAATTCTTTTCTTTATCCGATGTGGGATTGAAATTGAAAACTTCACAAAACTACATGTTTTTCACGCATTGTTTCAGAGATATATTAACACTTTTTATTAACATTTGAATATGATTAGGAAACGATCCTTCGGTTTACCCAATGTGAGACAACGTACATTTGTGTAAAAAGGCTCGCCATCCTCGCGTAAGCTTAAGAGGGAAAACCTCATCCGTGTTACGATTTGCATATGATGGATTTATACATGTCAAAATCATGATTACACAACATCGTTGTGTGCTATTGGATTATATGGGACGAGGCTGCCTCGTGCTTGTAACCGCCACTATGATGCTGGAGACAGACTGAGTTAAAAGGATAAGTAAAGTAATGATGTCAAGTAGATAGTTCTTATTCGATAAGAGTCACTTATCGATTAACATACTAAATAACTCTTTAAGATAATAGGGAAAATACTATTCCAAAAGCGCAAACAACGTCGTAAAATGGTGAGACTGTTTTACTTATATTCTGATATTAACATTCTAGGACGGGTTAGGTTGACAAGGCATAAAAGGTGGTGGTGCTATCATTTGAGGCATCCCACGGTATCCTGATAAATTAACCAAAGGAAAAGTCTTAGAAGTGGTTCAAAAATAATAGTCATGTTTTTAATAAGAATCAAATGGTTGTAGGAGTGTAAAAGAAAGTACAATTTAGATGTTCTTCCACTGTGTGAACGTTTGATAATTAGAGTTCCGAGTGTTTTAACAAATGTCTTGTGAAATGGGAGTGATGACGTATAATAGGTTTACTAGGCCTCTGGGCTGAACCATATTGTCACAATGGGCCCCAAGCCCAATCAAGCAAATAGAAGCAGCTAAAATATGATGCGCCAGAACTAAGCCCAATCCCGCACTGGCACGGCCCGGAAGAAGCGAGACGGACGTGACAAACCCTCCGCGAACCAAGAAACGCCTGCGGAAGGGAATTAGCGTCCGCAAGACACGATTTATTGCGGACCCTTGCCAGACAAGGGACCCACTTCGGCTCACTAACAGAAATAAGCGAAATACTAGAAAAACCTAATATTTGGCTCACCTATAAATAGGGGTACCCTGACACCCCACAAGGTACGATTTTCTGACCACATTTTATACACACTCTGACATTCTCTGACAAAAGCATGAACACTTACTCTCACGCCGGAGTCTAATCGTGGGGTCCGTTCCCATGGTAAGACTAACGGTTTACTTTTATCTGTGCAGGAAACTATCCAAATCACTTGATTTAGTACAAGATCCAACCCATTTACAGCTAGTTGGCCCGGCCCAACAAGCGATCCAGATCCAATCCAAACCCGTAACACAAATTGTACTAACAGGGAGTAAAAATATCTCAATGTTTTTGTTGCAACTGAGATGAAAACCTAAGCAAATGAGCTTTTTCCAAACATTAAAACCTGATTATCACGATGATCAAGTCCTAATAATCCTAAAATCATTTCAATAACAGAAAAGTCATACACCCTCTAATAAAGCATGTAAAAGTTACTATAAAACCCGACTTACTAAAACAAAGGCAAACTAGCTATATAGCCTAACTTTAACTACGATAAATTTTATTCTGTGATCTGATTTTCCAAGTCACAAAAAAGATACTACGTATAAATACTTGGGAAAGAAATCGGTGGCGTCATTCCATGCGATAATGGGCTAATTCCATTATCGGATTAGGTAGAACAGGAAGATGAGGTCTGAGGTGGTTGTAGGTAGTACCAATTTGCTGATATGCTGCAGCTTGGTCAAGATGCCCCTAACGTTTTGTTCTTGTTATGCCTCGTATTGTGTGCCATTAAATTATAAGGAACAAGGCTACCTGATGCTTGTAACGACTGATGAAAGACGTACAAGACAAAAGCTTATTTTTCAAATTATCAAGTACTCCTTAAGTAAGACTCACTTATCTGGTAAAATACTAAATAAATAGTCAAAAAAGTAATTTTAGAATTTTAAACATCATCTCAAAGCAGTAAATGAGCGTGTAGGATTTGCTTATTTAAACTACTTATGCTTTTTTTAAATAATTAGAAAAGCAGTGTTGCTAACTTGCTAAGCCAATCCAATCCTGCATTATGTTTGTTGAAACACTATAATGAGCTTATTTTTGCTATATAACCTTTAAGCTATACAAATAAATAAGCACTTAAACTCTTAAAGTGTGCATTTTTTTTTGCTATTCCCTCTGAATTAGCTTAAACAAAAACCGCTGATCACATTAGAAGACATACTTTTTCAATAATTTAAGTGACAAAGTTATAGAAAAACTAAGAGCTTATATAAATTAGTAGATCTCAGTGTGAAATTGTGTTACTAGTATATTTGTACTTCAACACAAATTCTCACAAGAGACTACTAACATAATATGAATCTCAATCTATATAAGCCATATGCAACGCATTATATAACCAAGCATAACTTGTTTTGTTTACTCCATGTGGGATTGAAAATTGTTTTCACAAAGTAAGTAACACCATACAAAATATTGTTTCTGGCACATAAACCTTTACTTGTTGTAATCGACGCATTATTTACGTTCTTTTTACACATTCCTCTAGATTTCGCACAAGGACTAAAATACCATTGCCTTCACTGAGAATTTGTCATTCCATTTTGGGGCATTATAGTCATTTCACTTTTGGTTGGGGTCGATATGATATCCGCATCAATGGTATCGCACAAGAACGGCGTTTGCACTTTTGAAAAAGTGAGGATTGCGCCTCCAATTTGAACATACCAGATGGACGGTTTTTGTGACTTACTCTCAAAATAATAGATACAGTGTGCACAAGCGATCCTTCATGCTAACCTTGGATAAACATAAAGGATACATTGTAACGAGTTAAAATGAGTTAGGTTAGTATTTGTAAAGGGCCTTCATTGTGTATCACAAATTAAATCCCAAACACCCTCATACATGCGTATTTATCGTATCAGGTCGCAATTGATTATAGTCCGATAAGGACTTTCAATAAGCAAATTAAATCCCAAAACCCTCATATAATCTCATGGTATAAGCAAGTCCAAATTTAAACAAGGCGAGTAATCAACTTAAAAGTCCATTATTCATTGTGTGACCAACAGTTAGTTATGAATACACTTGGATTTAACATAAATGCACGTATGTTGACTATTTGACTTCAAGATGGTCAATAACTCAAAAGGTTGAGTTTTTAAATAACATAAAACACCATTTGTAGACTATTTGATTTTAAGAAGGTCAAGGTCGGATTTTAATGAAAAATGTTATTATTCATTTTCACAGTTTGATTATAGGAAGCCTTAATTGTACCCAATTGTCTCGCCATAGCAATGTTTTCAGTTTATACATACATTGGTTGTTAAATGTAATCATTTCCATCTCAAATCTTTTGATCTTCAGTGCAAATATCTTTCACCGTAAATAAAAAGAAAAAGATATATAGCAACTATAGAACAAATAATTTCATGCTTACAAAGCATTTGAACTCTCAAAGCTTCCAAAAATTTCTAGTTACTCTCAAAATTATTTAAATAAAAAAGTTAAGAACTTACACAAGTTAGTAGTTACGGAAAGACAGTTTGGTTATATTTCTCCTTTAACCAAACCATAAGTCCGAAACCAATAACATAATACTAATCTCAATACATATGAGCCAAGTAGACCACTTTATATATGTATGGAGACATTCCTTTCTTTACCCCATGTGGGATTTAAACATAAAGCATCATTCACAAAATGGTATGCACATACAATTTGCTTGTAAAATGGATTTGCGCATACCATTTAATAGTGAAATCGCGGTCACAAAATGTTTTTTCTCTGTAACTCTTTTGTTGCCAAAATCACATATTATTTATGTTCATTTTACAAATTTTTATAGAGACTCCACATAAGTCACAATCATGATTAGATCATTTGACTTAAAGATAATACAAATATTTGAAAGTTTATATTATCTTTTAATGTTTAACTGAAATGAGTTAATTAAGATCAATTATATTATAGGACACCATTAACACCTTGGGTGTGTTTGGTAGACAGTTTTTGAGAGCATTTTTGAGCATTTAGCATTTAGCATTTAGCATTATTATTACAAAGCTCGTTTGAAAGAAAGCAGTTAGTATTTATAAAATTATAAAAACGCTAATTTCTCAATGCTCTTTGAATTAGCATTTAGCATTTAGCATTTAGCATTTAACATTATATCATTTTACACATTAAAATTACAATTACATCTATTCTATCAAACACTTTTATAAATTAAACTCTGCTACTGCTAACTGCTACTGCTAACTGCTAATGCTAATTGCTTACTGCTAACTGCTAATGCTAACTGCTACCGCTAATTTCAACAAACACACCCCTTATGTTAATGTTCATCACTTGGATTATGAAAGTCATTTTAATACATCGAGGTGGAATGGGAATGAAGAATGATCCGAGTTGGTGGGCTTCGCCATATCACATTTTGGAACAAGTGGTGTTGCTGTTTTTTCTTTCGTGTGATTTTGCTAGTGAGTTTTTATTCTATTCCGCCTGTTTGGATGCAATGTTGAGATTTAATATGATAAAGTAGCGTTAGTCAGTTTTTGAAAACCATGATCCGGAGTTGGTAGGCGAATGACATTACTGTCGTATAGTACATTCCAGAATGAACCGTTTGTAATGTCAAATACCTTGTTTTATATCTCATACTAGCTTCAAGGTCCGCTCGATGGGCGGCTAGCTTTAAAAATTCTTTAAAAGATAACAAAAAAAAGTAAAATGTTTGATAAAACCACGTTAAAAACTACAATATTGAACGAAAAAACTAAACTCGTATATGAAATGTATATATAGTCATGATATACACAATAATACACTATTAATTAAAAGAAATTATAAAACTGAGACCAAGTGACAACAAATGTTCTAAAAATATATTTCATACATAGGTAGACACGGAAGTTAACAATCTAAAAATGAAAGTGCATACAAATAACTTAACATATGGGTACGATAATGAGGCCATGTCATAATAGAATGACCCCTTATCTTCCATCTTCATTTTACTTAAAATTTTTGTTTATGAAGTTCGATATACCATATAGGGATGAAAAGTACCACCCTTTATCCTTTCTCCATCTAAATTCCCCGTAAATTACTCGTGTTAAAACTCTTCGTTGACATGATCTCTTTTGTACTTTACCAACAAATAGATACCTCTTTTGCACTATACCAACAAATAGATACATTTTTTGGTACCACCAAATCTGAGTATACACTGCTTGGTAAATTAGTTGCAAACCTTTTGCATACTTCATATCTTTCACCAATTGTGCACGAACTTGTCTTGCAAAACTCATCCATGGAACCTGAATATAATAATTTGATTAGAGGATCTCACTAATTGCCAAGCAAGAGCTGGTACATGGAAGAACACAATTATAAATCTATAATA
Organism: Tanacetum coccineum; assembly: GCA_026074375.1. Lineage (NCBI taxonomy): Eukaryota > Viridiplantae > Streptophyta > Magnoliopsida > Asterales > Asteraceae > Tanacetum > Tanacetum coccineum. The sequence continues at coordinate 24,721 of BQNB010049732.1, forward strand.
TGTAAAAGGTCCTATGTCCTATTTACTCAACATTGTACAAAATATTCCCGTGTCTCGTGATAATAGCAAGTTTCATTTTTGGGATTTGGATAAACTGAACTCTTTCATTTAATGGTAATTTTCAAGCAACGATAACAATATATTTCCATATGCCACATAAGATACAGCAGATATAGAGCACATTTCTTTACAAAATTTTCTTCTTAATTCATTGTTGAATCCATTCTAGACAGTAGAAAATTACTGTTTTCATCTTTTAAACACTTGGGTTAAACTGTGTCATAGGTAAACCATTGCAATTTCCATCGGATGGAAGTAATACTGTATTGACTCCCAGTCAAACTCTATGACTGAGATAAGAACTATGGTTACCTCTCAAAGTCGCCAATTAACTTTTTAGAAGATTGTAAATTATCTGGTAGTAGTGAACCACTCGAATACTTTTTGGGACCATTAATGATGAGCCGTGGCAAGAATTTTCTCTATTCCAGATGATCATCTCCTCTCGTTGGGCTAACAACCGGCATCATCCTCACATACATCAAAACATCCCCTGCATTAAAAAGAACTCTGAATAAGATGATAAGAAACAAAAACATTCATATAAGTTCCAATTCCGTATTAGCTTAACATATAATATGGACAACATAATAGTAATACATATTCTGTCAAAAGTGATGTTTATGTGCCAACATGGTAATGGCTGTGTTCGAAGCTTTGATCATTCTTACAAACATGAATTGCAATATTAGAGATCCGACTAAAACGTGTTTCCAGTAACAAATTTTTGTTTTATGTTTATCTATGTAAATAGTGACATTTGCACCAATCCGAATTTGTTTGTCAAACATTTAGTCATAATGCCTTACTTAATATTTACATTCCACTTTTAAATTCCAATATACCCCGTCATTTCAGGCGAATTACTTCATTATCAATCGGATTTGACCTATTTTTGTCTAGCTAGTAGGTGTAGCAAGAACTTAGTAATGCTTTCTATTTCTAAACATAAATATCAGTTCAGTATTTCACACTCAACACTTACTCTTACACAAAGTGCACACATTCTCATTTTTACCAACGTTTCCTAAAACTCTAGCCCTCTTCTCAACGTGCAATCTCAAAACTACAAAGATAAAGCATTACTTTTTTTAAAGCGTTAGCAGAAAATTTCTATTAACTTAAATAATTAATCGATAAAAATATTTGTTAACCTATGCTAACTGAGTAACACATATTTAACTTTATACGGTATCTGCTTACGTTTTTAGTAAATAAGATCTTAATAAATTGGCTGTGAGTAACTGCTTAATAAGCAATACTAAACACCCCATATGCGCTGCATAAAGTTCTTTTTATCAACCAAGGGTGAAGGTACAATTAAGATGCATAAAATTTTAGCATAAAAAACATACCGTTTGTACTCAATGTTGTTGAATCACTAAATTCTTGAACCTTATAAATCTGACAGCATTAAGAATGGGCGAAATATTACCACTACCAGTTCTTCCAATAGAAACCTTGTGCTCGTTTCCATCCAACGTTTTCGAAGTATAAAAAGTAGACAATGAGGTCTCATATTTCCTAAAAGTGGACTTTCATTCCAAGAAACATTAAACTCTCGCATTTGGTTCTTTCTCAGCTTAACCAAGTCAGGAAAGTACATGTAAATGTAGAACTGAGCATTCAAGTCAGACAGAGACTTACAGATCTCTAATTCTTGGTGTCTGTGATAAAATATGGAGATATATATCCCATGTCTAACTTCATGCATAAATACTCTTTCAAGTAGAGCTAAAACTCTCCCACTAACAGAAGAAAGTAAAAATCTACCCTGTTGACCATAAAAAATAAACCATTTAAACCCAAAATATGCACAAACCATGATTTAACAGCTTCATTTATATTTTATCTCTTCTTCCATTATGATTTTATTTACCAAGTAAAAAACACACTAAAGCCTTTGACACAGAAAAAATGTCTTAGTGAGTCTTACAATAGACTATATATAAACAATTGTGACTTATCAGTGCTACTGATCAAAGTCACACGGAACGCGGTTGCTTCGGTACGAAATCGCGAAACGGGAACGCGGTTCGCTAGGTCTTTAAAATTTGGTACGAAGGAGGGTAAGCTCATTCCGAAACGCTACGGTTCGCTTTGGTTCGTTGTACCATAAAATCCGGTACGAAGTATCTGGAGTGGTACAGTGTACCATATTAACAATAATAAGTATTAACAATACGAAGTAATTTTTAACTTTTTAATATTAGTCATATTTGGAGTATTAAATTAGATTGAATGTATTATATTTAAGGGTGCTACTAAATCTACCGGAATATATTACCTCGAAGATTATGCTTCTTTCTTTTAACTTTTGGTAACTCGTCTTTTGTGAGCGGACTTAAATTAAGTGGATCCCACAATTAAATAACGATTAGTTATATTTTATATAATTAGATTAAGATAAATATTTAATTTGGGTGCTACTATTGATAACTCTAGCCAATTAAAAAGTAAAAAAATAATACAAAACATTTGTTTTTCTCAGTGCAACACAGTTTTTTTATCAGGTTCTGTTTGATACTTATTGACCATGTTATAGGAGAGAATTTAACATGAGGCGTCGACTCTTAATTGACCACGTTATAATGAAGTGTTATGATAGATGTCGAAATAAATATGGAAGTCGGTGTTCATGGTGGTTAGGAACATGAACGTTCTAATCTCACAAATTTTTGTTGACATGCCAAACTGGCGATTCTGAAATATTGTTTTCATAAAATAGTTTGGGTAGAATTCCTATTAAATGACCAAAGATTATCTATAACTACTACCTTATAATGTATTTAAGACATTTACTTTTAAAAATGCTTAAAATTCAGATTTTTAAACTTACTTATTATGAAAATATTATATTTAAATATAAATTATTAGAATAAAGATGTGCAATCTTTATTCATCCATCTCATATTAAAGAACCATATCTTAAAGTAACATGTGTCACTTATTAATTAAAAATCATATTTATTTTTAAATTGAAATTTTTTTTTTCTATTTATTTTTTTATTATCTAATTTCACCATATTTTCTATAATTATGTGCTTTTCAATTCAACTTCTATTTTTATGAATTTTTTTATTTTTTTTTATTTTTAGTAGGTTTATTTTATGTTAATTCAATTTTTTACAACTTTAACTTTAATTTGAATACAAACTTGATGGTAAGAGTATATGTAACATCCCTAAATTGGGTCGCAACGGAATAATGTGTCCGGGAGGGTTACTTCATAGATCAATAGCACAAGATATGAGAACGACCTCTAAAAGAGTCGTTTGAAATACTATACATTGGATTTATTAAAATTGTTTAATACAAAACACAACGGCTTAAATTGTTCAACATTGAAATAACAAAATTTTAGATCATAACAAATATCCCAAGATGTAATGACTCTAAATCTTTTATGCATGACTCCCCAAAAGAGTATCCCCAATGTATCCTTAGCACCTCGTGCCTCATTGACCTGAGAAAACATGTTTTAAAACGTCAACATAAAGTTGGTGAATTCATAGGTTTATGTAAAATGCAATGTAGGATCGCAAGATTTTCCCGTGATAATGCAACAGATGCAACCATCATAAAATGTAATTACGTTTCCATAAGCTCATAACACTGAAGCTCGACATGTATGAATTGCAATAAAAATTGCCAATATTACCCGTGATGATGTTCTAACCCGCAACATCCCAAATCCGACATGGTATACGTCCGTTGTCCGGTAAAGTGAGCGCTACTCACCCGAACGTGGATGTCAATCCCAAATAGATCTATTTATAATATTCGCGCTCACACAAAGTAATTGACAGTTCATGATAATGGGCTCAGAGGGTTATCGCTACTTAGGCAAACACGTAATCATGTAAAAATGTACGCTTGCGTCCAATCGTAAAACAATGCATGTTTCTCACCCCAAAAGTTGTAAATCATTAATATAGTAAGACATGGGGCTTTGAACTCACATTAGTGAATAAACTGGAGTATATGAATCAAGTGAATGAAAACGTCACGGATATGACCGAATGTAACTTAACTAAATATGGGTCGTATAAGTACCATGTACTTTGAATAATTAATACCACATATAATTCTATATAGTTATCTCACCACCTAAAAGTGTTTGTTTAATTTATAAAATTAAACAATTTAATTTGTACTTGTAAAATAAGTGTTCATGTATTCGTGTTCGTAAAAATGGTATACTTGTCTAACAATTTGTTATTTGCCAAAAATAATTGATGTATTATTTACATAATTTCATTATATAAATAATTTAATTATTTGAGAAGATAATATTTATAAGGTTAAAAACGTTTATAATGTCACTTTTAATAAAAACGTCGTATCTTTCTCGTTTTAATCTCGTTTTCGTCGTTCTTTACATGTATGGATCCGTATTTGAAAAATCTAATCAAATATTAAATTTATTATATTCATATTTACGGTTATGAATAGTAACAGTAAGTGTAGATTTATAAAAACACTTTTTTATAAATTTTAATTGTTGAAATCGTATATTAATTGTATCTCATTCGTTTTAATTCGGTTTTTAGTGATTCTTATGTCCACGGCTTCATAATTAAATTTTCTATCATCTAACATAGTCCATGTCCACTGTATGTTTCTGTAAAAAATTAGTTTTTATAAAATTACTTTTATAAAGTTACTTTTGTTTATTTTATTACATAAACATGAAAAAGTCATAACTAGTTCATTATCCATTGGTTTTTCAAGTTTCTTACTTTTTTAGAATCCTTACAACATCTACTTTTATAGAAAAATATCAAAGAAATATCTCAGATTCGAATTTATATAGTTTTTATAAACTTAGTTTTATAAAAACACTTTTATACGCATAACCTCGTAAAAATCATAACTCCTTCGTTATTTATCGGATTTTCAAGTTCCTTACATGCCTACGATCCTCATGAGATGTATTATTTTTATAAAATATAAAAATGAATTTTATATGCCTCGAATGAACAGTAACATTTAAAGGTTTAATTAAATTGTTTTATACACTTTTAAACTTTATAAAATTACCACAAGTCTTCTAATTTATAAATTAACATCCATGGTATATAATTTAAGTCCTCTACATTGTGTCCATCATAATAGGTCCATATTGTCCAAGAAAATTGTCCAACATATTTATTTACTTATCTAAACTTTATAATTAAATAAATAATCAATACTTGACAAATAATTATATAAACTATCCATTGCTTGTAAATCCTTGTTTTAAACATATTAACATATTTAAAACATCATCTTAACCATAAATAAAATAAATTCGTGTATGTATATATATGATTTCATCTTATAAACTTTAATAAGAAAACCTAGGTGATGATTTAACTATACACAATTATATCATACATGAAATGAAAGTATTAAAAACATTAGGGTTCTTAGAAGACCTTAATGAAGATGAGTGATGATAATACACAAGCAAGACCCAAGTGTATAACCCTAATTACTTCCACAAAACCCTAACTTTTACCAAGAAAACCCTAATTCTTTCTTGCTTGCAAAAACCCTTTAATTACCAAACCAAGCTTCCAAGACACCTTGAATATGATTAACAATAACTCTTAAACACTTGTACTAGCTTAGAAATCAAAACTATGGATTGTATATGAGTGTGGGTTGTATGCCGTGGGTTTAAGGCTTGGTAGAGAGAAAATGTGTATTGTTTTTGCTTGAATATATGAAGTGTGTGTTTGTTATCACTTTATGGGTTTTATTTATAGGCCAAGGCTTGTGTTAATACCACTTAGTGAACTAGAACATGGTTTTGTTGTTGTGAATGATTGTAACCGGTTTTAGAGGGTGTTAGGGTGAGGGTTTTATGTTTAAAAATTACTAGGAGTGTAAGAAGTGGTATGGTAAATGTGTAGATAAGTATGGTAACATGTAAGAGTGATTTGACATGGCTTAATCATGCCTCCTTTGACCCTTAATTTCAGCCAAAAACATTGGCATGCTAGGAGACACAATTGAGCCTTGAAATCCCATGGATTATAGTTAGAGTTTGTTCTTTGGGTAAAAGATATATTAGTTTAGTGAAAAGGTAACTTAGTAGATGATTTTAGGATTTAATTCTCATGTATTGTGTGTTTATGTTCAAGGCCGGCTAAGACCTTGTTTTTGTAAGTGTTTTAGTAGTTTTTGGTTTATTGGGTATTATGGTGGGTATTGGTTAAAGTGTAGGTGGGTTTATGGTTTGCCATGCATGCAAAAGTATAGTTTTAATGCGTTAGGTAAACGTTTACGTAACCAATAAAAATAAAAAGCGTACAGTTATAAATTATCATTCTAATAATTTTATAACACTTACTTGACATAGACATTTAATTGTTTGATGCATGTTTACGTTAAATGATCATTTTTAGTTTACGCGATTTAACTTAACGATAAAAATTAAAAGTAAACGCGCAAAAGTCTAAAAATAAATAATTGAATAATCGAAGTCGTAAATGACCTGAAAATGTGAAATGTTACAGTCTCCTCCCGTTAGAAGAGCCTTGTCCCCAAGGCTCAAGTCGCAACACTTGACGAAGGTAAGAGTTTAGTGAAGAGGTGCGGATACTTCTTTTGAAATTGGTCTTCACGTTCCCATGTGAACTCAGGACCTCTCTTCGAGTTCCATCGAACCTTGACAATTGGGATACGGCTTTGCTTCAACCGTTTGACTTCTCGATCCATGATCTCTATGGGTTCCTCTACAAAACAGAGCTTATCATCAACATGAAGTCCTTTCAATGGTACAACAAATGGTTTGTCAGAATAACATTTCTTCAAGTTGGATACATGAAATGTATTGTGAACCCTGCTCAACTCTTGAGGAAGCTCAAGCTTGTAAGCAACGGATCCAACCTTTTCCAACACCTTAAAAGGTCCAACATATCTAGGGTTTAACTTTCCCCGTTTGCCAAAACGTACGACCCCTTTCCAAGGTGAAACTTTGAGCATAACTCTATCCCCAACTTGAAATTCCATTGGCTTACGCTTTAAATCGGCGTAGCTCTTTTATCGGTCATGGGCGGCTTGCATTCTTTGTTTGATCTGGATGACCTTCTCGGTTGTCTCTTGAACTATTTCTGGACCGGTGAGTTGAACTTCTCCAACCTCGGCCCAACAAACAGGTGAACGACACTTTCGATTATAAAGTGCCTCAAACGGTGCAGCCTTGATGCTAGCGTGATAACTATTGTTGCAAGAAAACTCGACTAGTGGAAAATGTTTAACCCAACCATTCCCAAAGTCGATAACACAAGCACGTATCATATCCTCGAGAGTTTAGATAGTCCTCTCGCTTTGTCCATCAGTTTATGGATGGTATGCAGTACTCATATCCAAGCTAGTACCCAAAGCCTTCTGAAGTGACCTCTAGAAATTTGATGCGAATCTAGAGTCACGATCACAAATGATCGAGACTAGTATTCCATGCCTTGTGACTACCTCCTTTAGGTACATCCTTGCCAACTTATCCATGGGGTCAGTTTCCCTCATTGGTACGAAGATTGCAGACTTTGTAAGTCGGTCAACAATCACCCAAATGGTGTCATAGCCTTACGATAACTTAGGAAACTGAGCGTTAGATTCTTTTTTTTTACTTCTTTCAAAGGGTAATGAATGGAAAGAAGAAAAGAAGAGAGGAGGAAAAAAGAAGAGAGGAGGAAAGTGGTTCATTGTGATGTTATCCCACTTCCATTAGGGTATCTCGGGTTATACCAACAAACCCGATGGCCTTTGGTGTTCGGCCTTGACCCTAGCACGTGTCAAACATTTGCTAACATAGGTGGCGATGTCGGCTTTCATATTGGGCCACCAATATAGCTTCTTCATGTCTTGGTACATCTTGTCAGAACCCGAATGGATGGAGTATTTTGATTTGTGGGACTCGTGCATGATCACAGTCTTTAATTCACCATAACATGGCAACCAACTCCTTTCGTTTAAGCATAGGGTTCTAACTTTTCCTTGGTATATCCTTCCTGATCATACCTCCTACATCTTCGTTCTTGAGATTCTCTGGTTTTTGTGCTTCGGTTTGGGTATCCCCGGGTTGTACTAACAGACCCGATGGCATTTGGTTTCAGCTTTGACTTTAGCACAACGTCCAAACATTTGCTAACATAGGTGCGATGTCGACTTCAAATTGGGGACCACCAATATAGCTTTTTCATGTCTTGGTACTTCTTGTCGGAACCCGGATGGATGGAGTATTTTGATTTGTGGGACTCGTGCATGATCACAGTCCTTAAGTCACCATAACATGGCAACCAACTCCTGTCGTTTAAGCATAAGGTTCCATCAGCACGGGGTTCCAACTTCTCCTTCAGTATATCCTTCCTGATCATACCTCCTACATCTTCGTTCTTGAGATTCTCTGGTTTCTGTGCTTCAGTCTGAGCATTTAAGATTTATTTGGGAAGATCCAAAACAATAGTCATAACTAAAGCTTGGACTCTTAATGGTTTAATTCTCTCTTTCCTGCTCAAAGCATCAGCAACAACATTTGCTTTCCTCGGGTGATAACGAATCTCACAATCGTAATCACTGAGCAACTCTAACCAACGACGTTGCCTCATATTCAACTCCTTTTGGTCTAGTATGTGTTGTAGACTCTTATGATCTGTGAACACCGTACACTTGGTTCCATACAGGTAGTGCCTCTAAATCTTCAGAGCAAACACCACTGCACCAAGTTCCAAATCATGAGTAGTATAACTCTCATGAATCTTCAACTGTCGTGATGCGTAGCAATCACCTTCTCGTTTTGCATCAACACTGCACCCAATCATTTATGTGACGCATCGCAATAAACAATGAAGTTCTCAGCTCCTTGAAGGAGAGCTAAGATAGGTGCGCTACATAACTTATTTTTCAATGTCTGAAAATCTGTTTCTTGCTTGTCACCCCATTCAAAGGCGACTTTCGGCTTAGCGATTTTTGAAAACCCTTCAATGAATCTTCGGTAGTATCCAGCAAGACCTAAAAATTGACGAATCTCCGTTGGTGTTTTAGGAGACGCCCAATCTTTAATAGATTCGATCTTGGCAGGATCCACGTGAATGCCTTGACAGTCAATCACGTGACCGAGAAATTGTACCGTAGGAATCCAAAATTCACATTTTGAAAACTTAGCATATAGCTCCTCCTTCTTAAGCAGTTCTAAAATTGCCTTAAGATGTTCTTCATGTTCCTTTTTGTTCTTTGAATAAATTAGTATATCGTCAATAAAGACAATTACAAACTTATCCAAGTATGGTTTGCACACTCGGTTCATAAGGTCCATGAATACCGCAGGTGCATTTGTCAAACCAAATGGCATCACTTGGAACTCGTAATGACCATACCGAGTCCTAAATGCCATCTTCGGAATATCCTCTTCTCGTACTCTAAGTTGATGATAACCCGACCGTAAGTCTATCTTCGAATAAACACTGGATCCTTATAGTTGGTCAAATAAATCATCAATCCTTGGGAGAGGATAACGATTATGCACATCCGGAATGATCCATCCTTTTTTTTGACAAACAAGATCAGAGCTCCCCAAGGTAAGGAACTGGGTCTTATAAAGCCCTTATCGGATAGCTCTTGCAGTTTCTCTGATAACTCTTTCATTTCGAAAGGAGCCAATCGATAAGGTGCTCGTGCTACAGGTACAGCACCTGGTACCAAATCGATCTGGAATTCCACTTGTCAAGTCGGTGGAAGACCCGACAAATCTTCAGGAAATACTTTAGGAAAATCTCGAACGATTGGTACGTCCTCAAGTCGCTTCTCCCTCGACTTGTCTTCAATCTCCTTTGTAGTAATATGTGCCAAAAAGACGTGATGTCCTTTCAACAAATATTTATGAGTTTTGGTGCACAAAATGATGTTCAAACGAGTCCCGTTTCCCCGGCTGCTTCCGTCACCATGGACAACTAAGGTTTCATTTCCCCAGGGAATGCGAACGATCTTCTCGGTACAATCAATGACAACATGGTACTTTGCCAACCAATCCATACCAACTATGACGTCGAAACTACCAAGTTCTACGGGCATTAACTTAATGTTGAAAGGATGATCTAAGAAGTTTAATGTACAACCTCGAATGATAGTGTTTATCCTAATTATTTTCCTGTCGGCTAGTTCAACATCATAATAATTGTCTAATGTAGTTGGTGTGATATCAATTAGGGAGCTAAATGTAGTAGATACAAAACTCCTATCGGCACCAGTATCAAATAGGATAGAAGCATAGCGGTTGTTTAGAAGGAACGTACCCGTAACGACATTAGAGTCTGGGTTTATTCCCGCATTGCCCACCACGTACACTTTCGCTAGGGCATTGTTATTCCCACCTTGATTACTACAGTTTTTATTCTTCAACTTCGGGCAGTCTCTCTTGAAATGCCCCTGAACACCACACTCATAGCAAGTGCCAGCACTCTGAGTTGTTCCGGAGTTCCCACGATTGTTATTATTACCATTGGGACCAGAACTCCTACTGTCACGAGCCAGATAGCCGATCTTCTTGTACTTATTATACCTGGGAGCACATGGTCCTTTGTGGTGATAGTTGCATTTGGTACACAAGGGTAATGATCCCGTGTACTCCCTCTTTTCACCAGGCCCAGCAGTGTAAGCCCTCCTAGTGTTTTGCCTCTTGTTATGTTGTTGGTGCCCCTGATTGTTTCCATCAGTAAACTCCAACTTTCTCTTTTGCTCAGCTTGTCTTTCAGCAATAGTGAGGACTTTTGATACATCTGATTGTTAGCAAACTCAATTTCTTTCTCCATCGTCTTGGGTTGATATGACATTACATTTCCTCGAATCATATCAGGAAGTCCACCAACATATTTCTCAACTTTATCCGATTCCTCGTGGAACATCCTTCTACACATCAGTGCAAGCTCTTAAAAACGTAGAGTGTAACTCGCGACATCAGTACCCTCTACTTTTAGGTTCCAGAGCTCAATTTCTAACTTTTTGAATTCACCCTTTGGGTTGTATTTGGCTGTCATCATCTTCTTTAGTGCCTTCCAGTCCATAGTATAAGCAACATCGTGGGTAACAGTCTTCATGTAGGAGTTCCACCATGTCAGAGCATTTCCAAGGAAAGTGCAAGTAGCAAACTTAACTTGGTTCTCCACAACACAATTGCTGATATGGAACACTAATTCCATCTTCTCGAACAATTATGACAACACAACCACTCCTTTAGTACCCTTAAAAGAAAAGGGCTTGCAATTTAGAAAATCCTTGTACGTACACTCACGCGAAATGTGTACAGTTCCTCTAATTCCAGTGTTAGAATTGTGGCTTCCGTCGCCCTGACCATTAGTGCTATTTCAAAGAGTTTCATGATTAGCAAGTGTCGTAGACACTCTTGCTTCGATTAGCTGTTCAACAACATCAGCTGTCATAGGGGCGGCAGCCGCAGTAGCTGCCCTTGCAGTAGCAGAGGATCTCCTTGGTGGCATATTGTTCTAAATTACAACAATATAAAACACATGATTCTTCATAAACATCACAACATGACATGGGTACAACATATATATAACAAGATCACATCACACAGTGATTATATAACATGACTGGGATCACAACACCATAACAGAATTGAGATCGACATAACATAATACAACACATTATATATATAACAAGATCACATCACACATTGATTATATAACATGACTGAGATCACAACATATAACAGAATTGAGATCGGCATGACATAATACAACACATCATATATAACCGGAAAACATACATGATTGTCTGATATAAGAAATGAAAATACAAGTCCTACTGCTGTGCTAGCTGGGCATAAAACCCATAATACTTAGCCGGCTAACATAATGATAGCTATGAATATGACATGAGAAGTGTAAATCTAGGCAGAACTACCAGCGCCCTCACGTTCATCTGCATGAGTCTGATCTCTAGCCTGAAGTGCCTGAATTTGTCCCAATACCGCTGACATCTGTCCCTGTAGTGATGAAACATGTGCAATCAATGTCGTCATCAGTGACTCCTGTGAGGCGATACAGTAATCCTACATCTAGGTATGAGTCATATATGCTTGCAGTTCATAGTGAATTGCCGAACTCAACCCAACAGAATGTGCCCAAGCCTCTCGGGAAACTAGGGCCTTTTGATCCAACAGTCGTGCGGTCTCATAGTGAAACTGTCTATCCTCGACCAATCCATCAACTCTCTAAAATAATTGAGTCTGCCTATCCTGAGTATCCTCTATCACAGCATAAATATCCTGTGTGTCCTGCTCCTGAACCGCAGCAGGCTCGGTCACTCTAGGATTGACCCCCTCAAGGGTCGTTGGTGCTACCTCCTCAACAGCCTCTGTTGGGTCTACCAAACATCCCTAATGCCATAGCCGACCTCCTCGGCTCTCTGACGTCTGGTTTTGGCATCTAGAGTGCCGATAAACCCATAGTCTACCTTATGACCTCAAGTAGGTCTAGGAGTAGCAGTCGAACTCTCCTCCACCTTATACCTCGATATGAGAGCAGTCAGACATAACCTCTTACGAGGTGGTAACTCAGCCTCGAGACTGTCCTCCCTACGATCAACTGGTGGTGGTATGAACAGTGAGGCTAGTAGTGGTGGTAGTGGTGATGATGGTAATGGTAATGATGTGGGTACATATGGTGGTAAATGTAGTGATGATGGTGGAGGTAGTAATGGTGGTGATGGATGTAGTGGATGGTGATAAGGCTCTCAATCTACCCATGGCAGATCTAAAGCCTAGGGGTGCACGCACATGGTTAGGACTACCATATGGGCGAGGTACTATAGGAAGTGGTGATGATGGAAGTGCATGTGCAGCTAAACACCTAGCAAGGCGTTCCTCTGCAGAGGGTGGTGATAGTGAGATGAGTGGTAATGGTGGTGATGGTAAGGCAAGATGTCTCTCGACCTCCTCCTCTGATGGAATAGGCATAGGTGCCTCGGGTCGGATAGATATCCTAGCAGTGGTACGATGTGTCGATGGTGATGGTGGTGTCGTCGTGGACTCATCCATCTCAAACGGCTTTGTCTCCTCATCATCGGTATCATCATCATCGTCATTGGAGGGCTCATCATCATCATCCCCTCCGTCAGCAGGATAATCAACATGATCCTCCTCCGGGTCAGAGTCCGCCACATAGCCCGCTGATAGGGCTACGGGTGAGGCATCAACGGGTAGAGGCTGGTCCTCCCAAGGTGCCTCATCATCAGATGGCACTAAGTACTCGGGGTACTTAGGATCAGGTATGTATGGTATCTCGGCAGGTGAAGGTGGGTGCTCAGGACCGGGTACGTAGTCGGGAGACGATGGGTGCTCAAGTCCTGGCACATAGTCCGGCGATGGAGCAACCGGCTGGATAGGGGGTCCATCGTTTCCGTATACGATGACTCGTGGAGAACCTTTATCAGACAGCTCCTCATCATCTCCCCAAAAGACTCTCCCTGGCTCAGAATCAGTGTAGACAGATGTGTAGGTGACTGTGGATGCTGATGACATGACATAATCTGTAACACTCAAATAGAGTTTACATTAGTACATATATAAGACCCATAATAATATACTTAATATATTATAAACACGTATGTGAACCATGCAACATCTAGTATACTCAACTAATGCAACAAGTAGTGTCTGAATGAATGTCCCATGAAAATCTCTTTATATGATGCAATGTTTGAAAATGGTTATAGTCCAAGTTAAAACATTTGACCTGGTTCTCTATAACCTTGGCTCAAGATACCAATCTGTAACACCCCCAAATTAGGTCGCAGCGGAATAATGTGTCCGGGAGCGTTACTTCATAGATCAATAGCACAAGATATGAGAACGACCTCTAAAAGAGTCGTTTGAAATACGATACATTGGATTTATTGAAATTGTTTAATACAAAGTACAACGGCTTAAATTATTCAACATTGAAATAACAAGATTTTAAATCATAATAAATATCCCAAGATGTAATGACTCCAAATCTTTTATGCATGACTCCCCAAAAGAGTATCCCCAATATATCCTTAGCACCTCGTGCCTCATTGACCTGAGAAAACATGATTTAAAACGTCAACATAAGGTTGGTGAATTCATAGGTTTATGTAAAATGTAATGTAGGACCGCAAGATTTTCCTGTGATAATGCAACAGATGCAACCATCACAAAATGTAACTACATTTCCCTAAGCTCATGACACTGAAGCTCTACATGTATGAATTGCAATATAAATTGCCAACATTGCCCGTGATGATGTTCTAACCCGCAACATCTCAAATCCGACATGGTATACGTCCGTTGTCCGGTAAATCGGCATAGTGAGTGCTACTCACCTGAACGGGGATGTCAATCCCAAATAGATCTATTTATAACATTCGCGCTCACACAAAGTAATTGACAGTTCATGATAAAGGGCTCAGAAGGCTATCGCTACTTAGGCAAACACGTAATCATGTAAAAATATACACTTGCGTCCAATCGTAAAACAATGCATGTTTCTTACCCCAAAAGTTGTAAATCATTGATATAGTAAGACATGGGGCTATGAACTCACCTTAGTGAATAAATTGGAGTATATGATACAAGTGAATGAAAACGTCATGTATATGACCGAATGCAACCTAATTAAATATAGGTCGTATAAGTACCATGTACTTTGAATAACTAATACCACATATAATTCTATATAAGTGTTTGTTTAATTTATAAAATTAAACAATTTAATTTGTACTTGTAAAATAAGTGTTCATGTATTCGTGTTCGTAAAAATAGTATACTTGTCCAACAATTCGTTATTTGCCAAAAATACTTGATGTATTATTTACATAATTTCATTATATAAATAATTTAATTATTTGAGAAAATAATATTTATAAGGTTAAAAACGTTTATAATGTCACTTTTAATAAAAACGTCGTATCTTTCTCGTTTTAATCCCGTTTTCATCGTTCTTTACATGTATGGATTCGTATTTGAAAAATCTAATCAAATATTACATTTATTATATTCATATTTACTGTTATGAACAGTAACAGTAAGTGTAGATTTATAAAAATACTTTTTATAAATTTTAATTGTTGAAATCGTATATTAATTGTATCTCATTCGTTTTAATTCGGTTTTTAGTGATTCTTATGTCCACGGATTCATAATTAAAATTTCTATCATCTAACATAATCCATGTCCACTGTATGTTTCTTTAAAAAATTAGTTTTTATAAAATTACTTTTATAAAGTTACTTTTGTTTATTTTATTACATAAACATGAAAAAGTCATAACTAGTTCATTATCCATTGGTTTTTCAAGTTTCTTACTTTTTTAGAATCCTTACAACATCTACTTTTATAGAAAAATATCAAAGAAATATCTCAGATTCGAATTTATATAGTTTATAAATTTAGTTTTATAAAAACACTTTTATACGCATAATCTCGTAAAAATCATAACTCCTTCGTTATTTATTGGATTTTCAAGTTCCGTGGTTCCTCATGAGATGTATTATTTTAATAAAATATAAAAATGAATTTTATATGCCTCGAATAAACAGTAACATTTAAAGGTTTTATTAAATTATTTTATACACTTTTAAACTTTATAAAATTATCACAAGTCTTCTAATTTATAAATTAGCATCCATTGTACATAATTTAAGTCCTCTACATTGTGTCCACCATAATAGGTCCATATTATCCAAGAAAATTGTCCAACGTATTTATTTACTTATCTAAACTTTATAATCAAATAAATAATCAATACTTGACAAATAATTATATAAACTATCCATTGCTTGTAAATCCTTGCTTTAAACATATTAACATAGTTTAAACATCATCTTAACCATAAATAAAAATAAATTCCTGTATGTATATATATGATTTCATCTTATAAACTTTAATAAGAAAACCTAGGTGATGATTTAACTATACACAATTATATCATACATGAAATGAAAGTATTAAAAAGATTAGGGTTCTTAGAAGACCTTAATGAAGATGAGTGATGATAATACACAAACAAGACCCAAGTGTATAACCCTAATTACTTCCACAAAACCCTAACTTTTACCAAGAAAACCCTAATTCTTTCTTGCTTGCAAAAATCCTTTAATTACCAAACCAAGCTTCCAAGACACCTTGAATATGATTAACAATAACTCTTAAACACTTGTGCTAGCTTAGAAATCAAAACTATGGATTGTATATGAGTGTGGGTTGTATGCCGTGGGTTTAAGGCTTGGTAGAGAGAAAATGTGTATTGTTTTTGCTTGAATATGTGAAGTGTGTGTTTGTTATCACTTTATGGGTTTTATTTATAGGCCAAGGATTGTGTTAATACCACTTAGTGAACTAGAACATGGTTTTGTTGTTATGAATGATTGTAACCGGTTTTAAAGGGTGTTAGGGTGAGGGTTTTATGTTTAAAAATTGCTAGGATTTTAAGAAGTGGTATGGTAAATGTGTAGATAAGTATGGTAACATGTAAGAGTGATTTGACATGGCTTAAGCATGCCTCCTTTGTCCCTTAATTTTAGCCGAAACATTAGCATGCTAGGAGACACAATTGAGCCTTAAAATCCCATGGATTATAGTTAGGGTTTGTTCCTTGGGTAAAAGATATATTAGTTTAGTGAAAAGGTAACTTAATGGATGATTTTGGTATTTAATTCTCATGTATTGTGTGTTTATGTTCAAGGCTGGCTAAGACCTTGTTTTTGTAAGTGTTTTAGTAGTTTTTGGGGTATTGGGTATTATGGTGGTATTGTTTGAAGTGTATGTGGATTTATGGTTTGCCATGCATGCAAAAGTATAGTTTTATTGCGTTACGTAAATGTTTTACGTAACCAATAAAAATAAAAAGCGTAAAGTTATAAATTATCATTCTATTAACTTTATAACACTTACTTGACGTAGACATTTGTAACATTTCGTATTTTCAGGTCATTTACAACGTCATATATTTCACTAATAATTTTTTTTCCCGTATGTATTTACTTTTAATTATAATAGTTAAGTTAAATCACGTAAGCTATAAATTATCAATTAACGTAAACGGACACCAAACGAATTAAAGTTTTCGTCAAGCAAGCAATATATTATTTTT
>BQNB010049733.1:0-23979 GCA_026074375.1 Tanacetum coccineum
AAAAAGCAAATATTTTTGTATTTTTGTTTTTAATCTTCTACTTATACTAAAAAGAAAAGAAAAATATATTTTTACTTTTTTTTTTGATTTTCTTAAAAACGTAACTTTCGAAGACGAAAGGTTCTCCAAATCATGATCAACAAACTTCAAACGAGAAAATCTTAATCACAAATCCCCGGCAACGGCGCCAAAAATTTATTGCTTGTAAAGCAACACACGTAAATATAAAATATAATATATGATGAAAAATTACCAAATTACCCTTGAGGACAAAGGTAAAAAGGAAAATTTTCACAAATATATATAATATAATACGTATATTAACCGGCAAGTATGATTCCCGGGTCATTATTTCCTAACGATTTGTGAAATTGAAAACACGTTTGATGTTCGGACAATGATTTGAATTGAAAACAAAGATTGGTTTGATTTTTTTACTTCTACAAATTAAAATAAGCAAATGATAACAATTAAGCATGAAAACAAATAACGGGAAATCAAACTTTAACTAAAAACGCAAAACGGGAACCCTAATCGGCAGTCAAAAACCCTAAATTTCTAAAATTAAACCTAAATTAAAATTTTCTTTTTAAATGGACTCTAATTGACTAAAAAGTAAGTTTAAAGAAAACTAGAACAAAATGTAAACGGGAACGAATCCCGTTCTTTAAAAAAAATGATATTTTGCAATTTTAACCCTACGAAAACAAAACTAATTTTCCTAGAAACTTTATGATAAAAGAAAATTTTCTAAAAAAGAATTATATTTTTTTATTATTTTTCTATTTTTTATGATTTTTTTAAAGTTTTTAATGAAAATAAATGTTTAAAAATATTAACTAATTATAAAAATTCTAGAAAAACTACAGAAAATAGCTTAAACTAAATAGAACCTAGGAAAAATAAGCTTGATTACACAGCTTATCACATAAGCTGTGTAATAAGCTAAAACAACTTATAAAGCTAAAAAGGGAAAACGTGTATAAGAAATAGATTTTGTAAAACTATAATGAAAAAGACCCCAGGGCGCGTTGGTAGTGAGGTGTGTGTTGTGTTGTTATAAAAGGGTTGAGGGTGTTGAGGTCGGGGGTTCGAGTTTTGCTCACCCCCGATTTCCACTTTCCTTTTTTTTTGAAAACTTATAAAATCAAAATTGTAAATAAGCTAAAAATAAGCACTTTTAATAAAAGAAACTTTTTATGAAAAGCCCTAAATAAGCTGTTAAACAGCTTAAAACTAGACAGACCACTTAAACTATTATCTTTTTGGTATTTTTCTTAAACTAATAATCTAAAAGACCACAATAAGCTAAGTTTATGACAAATTAAGCTACTAATAAGCTAATACTAACCTAAAGAGCTAAATGAACAAGAATAAGCACCAAGAACAAGCCATAAGCTAGAAATTCAAAATAAGCACTTTTAATAAAACTTAAAACCAAACAGTCCTTTAGACAGACTTTGAGCTTAATATTAAGCAACCAAATGAGCTTTTCATGAAATGAAACTTGGTTTTTCTAAAAAACTAGCTTAAAGACTTCTAAAAAAACTTTTTTAAAAGATTTTAGAAAACTATAGCTTATTGAAAAAGCTTAACTAAACAGACAGTTTACTCAGCTTATGCTGAGTTTGGTTTTGAAAAATGAAGAGACAAAATGCTTATTTAAAAGCTAAAAATAGATGACAAATTAAGCTTAATTTTGAAAATTAAATCTAAACTAATAAAATATGACCTAAAAGCTACTTTTAATTTGAAAATCAAAATCTAAATGCTATTTTAACTCCTTAAAAATTAAGCTAGAAAATGAAGTTTGCTATTATAACTACTGATGTAGTTGACACAATTATGACTAAACTTAAACTAGACAAAATGCAGACCTATGATTATATTTCTAACACTCTTCAAACTCATGCCTAGATACAAATTAAGCAAAGACACTATCTAAATCTGAATTAAGCTAATTATGTAACTAAAACTAGACAGATTATGTCCCTATGAAAACTTAACTCAAGAAAACTGAATTAACCCTATTATGACTTATGATTCTAGCTTAAACAAACTTAAATGAGAGTTTTAAAACAAACTTTAAAGACCAAAAGGCCACAAGCAATACTAACTTGTAGTTAGTACTGCTGTGCCAAACACCCCTTTAACTAGACTCAAAACCATTTAGACTTATGAAAATGCAATCCAAAGCTCAAATCTAAATAACCAGATAATAAACAACTTATAACAGACCTAAAAAGCTAAAAAAACACTAATCCAATAAGCTGAAATCAATGAGGTACTAGCTACACTAATATTTTTGGTTTTTTATTGATTTTAAGGACAAATTAAACAAAATTAAGATCTAAGCTATATTAACTAAAAATAAATTATCAAATACGTCTAATAAGCATAATAACACATTAATAAGCACAAATAAGCAAACAATTAAGCAAAATAAGCTAAACTATACTAAGAAATTTAAGACAAAAAGCTTAAAAGAACACTTACTTTAGCCTTAGCTAAACAAAGGTATCAAAGGCTCAATTGAGCTGTCTACAAGCTCTGGCTTATTGTAAATAAGCCAGTAAAAGTCCATATGAGCTCTTCCAAAGTAAGCTCATCTTCCAAAAGCTCAAAAATCCAATTAGCTAAGGTCTTTAAGCTGTTTTTAGAGTTACAATAGATTATATGACTTATGTGAGCTCAATCTGAGCTTATAGACTCAGAGAGCTTGTTTGAGCTTATTAGGAGCTTATGAAACAGTAGCATAAACATTTCAGAGAAATAGAGCTTATAAGTGAAAACAGTTTATGAGAACTAAATTGTGATTTTATTAATGCTTAAAAGTGATTACAATACTTAATAAAAGGACATTACAAGAGCTTAAAAGAAAATTACAAATTTTTAAACTAAAAATTTACATAAGCTATTTTAAAAACTAAAGAAAAATGCTGAAAAAAGAAGATACTATGTGTGAGTGAGTGAGGGCTATTTATAGCCCTTAGCTGAAGCTTCTAGGCTCTTGAGTCCTTCACACGCTCCATTCCATCTTGGCCACTCAATCTTCTTATCATTGGAGGAGTCTTCTCAGCCGTTAGATTAGATTTTGGGACACACGGATTGCCAATAAGGCATCCGTGTGTCAGGATCGTTTGTGCTACTTATGTGAGTGATTTTAGCGTAAATCCCACATGATTGGAGTGTTTACTCACTTTGCCCGTGTGGCATTTTTGTACATATGGACCAATAGAAGCTTCTCATGACGTGATACTCTGCCAAGTTGTACTTAGCCACTTGAATTACCCTTCCATGCCCTTAATTTGCACTTGCCCCTTGATTTTGACTCGAGGTTAAACGGGGACGACGGGTGAATAGTAGTAACTATTTTTCCCACGTAACTTTTATAAAAGGGGGTGGGAGTTTGACTATGCTTTGACCTGGGTTATAACTTGGGACTTTGGGCTTATATCTTGGGCCATGGGTTTTTTAGGCTCGGTTTAGGGTAAATGTAAAAGTTAACGGGTGTTAACTCTTATAATAAAAAGAGTTAACACCGTTAGGGTTTAGGGGCTTTTTTGCAATTTGGTTTTCTTTGAGGGACTGATTTGGGAAATTTGGGTTCTTGTCTTTTTTTGTGGGTTGACTTTGGTTGACCTTTGACTTTTTTTGACCTTTGATAGCATTCTCCCGGCTCTTGCATACTCAATTCCGTTCCCGTGTCCGTGTTTGTCCGGTTTTAACCGTTTTCTTGAGAATTTTGCAATATCCGTACCTACACAATCACAAAGACAAAACAAGCAATATTCAAGCATTTTAAGCACAATTTTGTCTTTTTAGGGCTTATTTTGATATAAAATGGATATGTGTTTTCACACATATCAAAATTCCCCAAACTAAGCGATTGCGTGTCCTCACGCAATGTTATATGCTCTATAACCAAATACCTCAAAACTTCCCCAAACTAAATCTTTGAAAAGTAGCAAAGACTTTTGTGGAGAGAGTTAAGAAATCACAAGTTATAAAACACCCATTTTTCCCATTTTTCTAAAACTTTTTCAATTCAATATTTTTTTTTGGGTTTTTTTAAGAGATATAAACTAATAATATTTCGACTTTCATTATTTCCATAACTATTAGGGATCATAGAACAAGATGCATTTCGATCCGAGAATGCCCCAAAAAGGATAAATTCATCGTCCCTGACTTTTCACTTATCCAAACCAAGCTTAAAACAAAATCTCAGCTAAATACCAGTAAAGATGCTAACACTACTCATATTTGCAACTTGTGAACTTTTCACTCCCGACATTTATTATATCTTAAGTGAGTGTGCTATTTTGAATTTCAACCATGCATCAACATTTTGCAAAACACTATGCTTCACGTTCCACCCGAGAATATTGAGTTTAAAGGCGAGATCATCCCATGTAGCGACTTTCGTCTCGGCACATCCCAACCTTGCGGCTAAGTGACCAGGCTTTTGACACCCCACAGAGACTAGTATCGGGACTCACGGACCTTAGGTTTCAAAAACTCTTAGGTTTCTCGGATATACATAGCTTATAAAAAATAGAATAGTCAAAGTGCAAAAGCATATTTGAATTTAACAAAAAGAAATCTATTTATTAATTCACACTTAATTATTTAGATATTTATGCAATTGTAACCCTCGACCTTTTAGAAGGCTGCAACATCGGTTGTGAGCCGGCAAGATGCAACAAACTTTTATCAGCCTCGGATTTTTATTCTTACTATGGGCTTTCTTTAGAAGACTACCACATCGGTTGTGAGCCGGCAAGAGGTAGTAAACTTTTATCAACCCACAGCTTTTATTATTATATTTTTGTTTATTTCATCATCATTTTTTTATTTACTTTATATATAGAAGACTTCTTTTTGAAAAATTTAAGTATAAATTTGAACTAAGACTAAAATTTTTGCTATATATTACATAAAAAATTATTGATTTAAGTTTAATCTTAAAAAAACATCACGTATATTAATCTGGTTAAAAGCTTATGGGAGAAAAAGCAACAAGTTACATACATGAGCTTTTAAGATTTCCAACTAATCCTTGCTTAGCATCCTACTCATATCTAACTCTATCATTTTTCGTTCTTCGTGAATTCTCACGAACAATTAGCCTAAAAGTTAAGGAACAAGCTAGAGCTCAACACGCTCGATCGGGTCAAAATTTACTCTTATTCTACCCAGCAAGAAAGCCAAAAATGTGACAAAAAAACTTATTTTATTTTTGAAAATTTTAAAATTTTTCATATTTTTGAAAATTTTGTGGGAAAACGGGGTACGTGAGAACAACGGGTAAAAGTAGGTAAGATAATATCGAAGATACACTACCCCATACTAAAATCAAACATTGTCCTCAATGTTTTCTAGCCTAAGACTTAAAAACCCATACTAGAACTCAAAAAGGTCGAATGTATAACTCAAACATGAAGAAAGTATCACAAATATCTTAAGCTGTTTATAAAGTGTGCTAAAAGATAAATGTTAGACGATAATAATCTTTAGGATATTGGATTTCCCCATACTAATAGCAAGCAAAGGCTAGGAAGCTCGAGTGAACCGGGACAAAATACCGAACACGAGAGTCTTCAGAAAATTTAGGTCAATCTTGCAAACAATCACAAGTACAAACAACAAACACAAAGATCGGAAGATTACAAGCCTCCTCACAACATATTAGAAACTAGAAATAAAATAGAAAATGGATAAGCATGGGGTGCCTCCCACGAAGCGCTTTGTTTTTTGTAACCGAGTCACATAGCTTGACTCGATCCCTGAATTCATTCGTCCTTAGGGAGAGTGTGGAGATCTTGGACTACCTTGGGTGGTAAGTCCCCTCCGAAGTAATGCTTCACATGATGACCATTCACCTTAATGTTTGGACCATCGGGTTGAGATAACTCAATGGTTTCGTATGGAAAAACTTTGGTGATGGTGAAAGGTCCTGACCAACGAGTTTTAAGCTTTCCTGAGAATATCTTTAGACGAGAGTTGAAGAGTAAAACTCGATCACCAACATTGAAAATGCGGTTTTTGATCTTTGAGTCGTGAAGCTTCTTCGTCCTCTCCTTATAAATCAAAGAATTCTCATAAGCTTGATCACGAAGCTCATTAAGTTCATTCAGTTGAAGCTTCCGGTGATCACCCGCGGTTTTAAGATCGAAGTTAGCATGTTTTAAAGCCCAGTATGCTTTATGTTCTAAAAACTTTTCAATTAGTAAATGGCAAGAACTTTTCCATAATAAACAAGCTTGTAAGGCGTACAACCAATCGGTGTCTTAAAAGCAGTACGAAATGCCCATAAAGCTTCATCTAATTTGTCAGACCATGAGGCACGGGTTTCTCCAACCGTCCTTTCTAGAATACGTTTTAAACCTCGATTGAACACCTCCACTTGACCGCTCGTTTGAGGGTGATAAGCGGTAGCTAGACGATGTGTGACCCCATACTTAAACATTAGTTTAGCAAATTGATCATTACAAAAATGGGTCCCACGATCGTTATTTATATATTTATTATTTTAACTTAGGTGTTCCAAATCGGGCAAAAAGAGATTTTAAAAACTTCACTACAACTCTAGCATCATTTGTGGGGAGCGCCTTTGCTTCAACCCATTTTGAAAGATAATCAACAGCTACAAGGATGTATTTATTTCCTCTTGAAGATGGAAATGGTCCCATAAAATCGATACCCCATATATCAAAGATTTCACAAACTTGGATAGAGTTTTGAGGCATCTCATCTCGTTGTGAAATTTTGCCTTGTCTTTGACACGTATCACAAGATTTGATCATTGTATGGGCATCTCGATATATGGTAGGCCAAAAGAAACCGACATCAAATACTTTTTGGGCGGTGAGATTGGCACTATGATGGCAGCCGGTGGGTCCTTCATGGCAAGCTTTGAGGATCTCAAGAGCTTCTTGCCCATGCACACATCGTCGAATGATTTGATCCGCACAAGTACGAAAAAGATAGGGATCATCCCAGAAATAATGTTTAACGTCCTTAAAAAACTTCCTCTTTTGTTGAGTTGACATTCCTTTGATGATAAAATTCCCCGCATGGTAATTTGCATAGTCCGCAAACCATGGGGTACTTTCACTAGAAATAACTCCAAGAGTTTCTAAAGGAAAATGTTCATTTATGTCTTTGTTTTCTAACTACTCCTTATCCTTATGAGGATTCTCAAGTCTAGATAAATGGTCTGCCGCAAGGTTCTCACTTCCTTTTTTATCACGGATGGTGATATCAAATTCTTGTAGGAGAAGAACCCACCGGAGCAACCTCGGCTTAGCGTCTTGTTTGTTCATAAGGTACTTTAAAGCCGAGTGATCCGTATACACTATGCTTTTGGATAAGACAAGATATGGCCGAAACTTTTCAAAAGCATACACAACGGCAAGCATTTCCTTTTCTGTGGTAGTGTAATGAATTTGAGCTTCAGTCATAGTCTTGCTAGCATAATGTATAGGCTGAAAATGCTTCATCTTTCGTTGTCCTAGAACTGCACCAATCGCGAAATCACTTGCATCACACATGAGTTCGAATGGATCATTAATAAGTTCCAATCTGGGACAACTAAGATAGGAGCTTCGGTAAGCTTCTTTTTAAGAGTCTGAAAAGCATCAATACAATCTTTAGAAAACACAAACGGTGTTTCCTTCTCAAGAAGGTGGGTCATTGGTCTAGCAATCTTAGAAAAGTCTTGGATAAATCGGCGGTAAAAGGTTAAAAAAACCTACTTGACTAAGAAATCCTAAACACCTTTAACTTTAGTCGGTGGGAGGAAGCTTAGTCGATACATGGACTTTTAGCTACGATGACCTTAATTCCCGCCTTTGATATTTTATTGCCCTACCTCAATTCCGTCTTTAAACATAAGTGGCATTCTCCCAAATTAAGTACTAAATTCGTGTCTTCACACGTTTTAGATCTTGTTCTAAATTTGGGAGGCATGAATCGAAAACATATCCCAAAAAACCGAGAAAATCATCATAACACTTTCCATGGTCTTTTCGATTCATATCATTTGAATATGGCCATCATACACCGTTGAAAAAGTACCGGGAGCATTACACAAGCCAAATGGCATGCAGTCGGTAACGTAGTGAAAAGTTTCCATACAGCATGTGGAAAGTAGTTTCTCAGGGGTCTTGGCCGATTATTTGGTTTTGGATATACCTGAAAATTCATCTAGAAAACAATAGAACTCTTCCCAGCTATCTTTCTATCATCTGATCCATAAACGTAAATGGAAAATGATCTTTCTAGTCGCTTCATTTAATTTCCTATAGTCGATACCAAACTCTCATTACTGGTTAAATCCTCGCACCCACAACCAATTACAACGCATTAACTAAACGTGTCGAAATTAATTCATTCTCTTCATTAGCAACGACGGTTATTCTACCTTTCTTGGGAACACAATGCACTGGACTAACCCATGGGCTGTCAGAGATTGGGTAAATCATTCTGGCATCAAGAAGTTTTAGGACCTCTTTTTTGATTACCTCATGAATTTTTGGGTTAACCCGTCTTTGACTTTGAACCGTAGGTTTGTAATCATCTTCCATCAAGATTTTGTGGGTACAAAAACGAGGGTCGATACCCTTAATGTCGGTGATTTTCCAAGCAATGGCCCTTTTGTGAGATTTGAGCACTTTTAAAAGAGCATCTTTTTCATCATTTTTTAAACCTTTTGCAATAATAACTGGTAACTTATCGTTTTCTTCCAAGAAAGCATATTCTAAGTGAGACGACAAATCTTTTAACTCTAATTCTGGAGGCTCTTCAATTGAAGATTTTGCCTCGGTCACTTCACTTTGTTTAAGGTCCATCGGAGGAAGTTGAAACGGGTCATTATTTAACAATTTTTCAATCAAACAAATATCTTCCTCCGGATTGCAAATGGCATGATCAATTTCTGGTGAAATCGAATCATCCTTAAGATAAGCTTCAATTTCTTCCAAAATGAATTCGGAAGTAAATGGCTCAGACGTCGGGGTGGGATTGCCACCCGAAGTATTAGGAAATCCTAGCAATTCCGAAGCATACTCCTCACAAACTGCATCAATGATGTCAATTTGGTTTACCGATTTGTCATTTGTAGAGGAGTATCTCGTGGTTTGATCTAGATTAAAAGTGACAGCTTCTCTATCAACCCGAAGGGTTATTTCCTCTCCATAAACATCTATTAAAGCACGACCGGTCCTCAAAAAGGATCTCCCAAGTATGAGAGGCACTCGAGGATCAGCTTCGAAATCGACAACAACAAAATCGGTAGGAAAATGAAATTTCCCAACTTTGACAAAAACATCTTCGGCGAGTCCTTTAGGATAAGTAATTGATCGGTCCGCTAACTCTAAAGTCATCCGAGTTGGTGTAAGTTCAGGTAGAGAAAGCTTTTTCCAAATAGAAAGAGGCATAAGATTTATGCTTGCACCAAGATCGGCCAAGGCGTGGCATACCTCTATTCCTGGGAAATTACATGGAATAAGAAACTTACTGGGATCTCCAAGCTTTTCGGGAAGCTTTTTGAGAAGCATCGCCGAGCAATTCTCGTTTAATGGAATCTTAGCTAACTCAAGCAATTTTTCCTTATTCATGAGCAAACTCTTAATCGTAGGAGCAAATCTTGGCATCAAAAGTAAAGCATCCGCGAAACTAATGTCGAAGCGCAAATCTTGAAAGATTTGGAAGATCTTCTCCATTTGATTCGAAGCTTTGTCACGGGACTTTTGATCATCACGTCGTGAAGGATATGGAATATTTGGCTTAGGTAAACTCTTCGGAATATCGGATTCCGGAATGGGAGTGGTTTTAGGCAAAGTCTTCGGAACATCGGGTTCCGGAATAGAAATGGGGATAACCGGAGGTGGGATTTGAGCGGTACTTCCTTGGAAATTTGTTTGCTCTTTATCCGTTGTCTCCTCGGTTTCTCGTTCCACTACCTTTTTAGGAGAAGGATTAGTAGGAATCGAGGGTCCCTCGTAAGCAACACCACTTCGAGTAGTGATCGCTTTCATCTCACCCTTCAGGTTTGGAATGGTATTACTCGGAAGAGTACCCGAAGTTGAGGCTTGGTTTTGAAACAATCCACAAATCATGTTTTGCAAATTATTTTGAAAAGTGGTTTGTTGATTCATCATGACGGCTTGTTGAGATTTTATCGTGTTTTGAATTTCATTCTTAAGGTCTCCTTTCAACGAGTTGATTTGATTTTGCATGTTCCTTAACATCTGATCATTATTCCTCTTGTAACTTGAAAAATCATTTGAAATCTCTTGTTGAACTTGATTATTAGGCACTTGAAAAGGTTGGTTTTGAAATCCCTGGTTTTGAAAATTTGGAGCATGATTATTTTGAGCTTGAAAACCTTGATTTCCATGAAAATTATTCCCCCAAAAATTATTCCCTTGAACTTGATTATGATTATACCTATTTTGACCATTGTTTTGCACCGGAGCAAAACCTGGTGGTGCCATTTGATTACTAACACGGTTTGGAGGGTTAACTTGATTGTAAGTACCCGTAGTCGCACAAACACTAGCCTGATTGTTATCGGTAGCCGGACAATTATACCAAGAATGGGCACCACCACAAGTAACACAAGATTCCTCAACCGCTTTAACCGGAGCGGGAGTGACAACTTTTTTAGAAACAATCTCGACTAAGGTCGAAAGTTGATCTGCAAGCTTATCGATTCTCTCATCCGTTTTACTAGAAGTAGCATTCATCCTAGAAGCATTTGATCTATTACGTGAATAACGAACTTTTGATTTATTCTCAATTATGTTTAAAGCCTCTCTAGTCGTTTTACTCAAAAGATTTCCACCCGCCGCGGCATTTAAGGAGTCTTGTTCATTCTCGTTTAAACCGTTATAAAAGGTATCAACTTGAGTTAACTCCGTAAATCCGTGATGGGGGCATGCTCTAAGCAACTCCTTAAATCGTTCCCAAGCTTCACTAAAAGTTTCCTCGAATTTTTGTGTAAAACGAGAAATTTCATTCTTTAAGTGAGTGGTTTTCGAAGGAGGGAAAAATTGGTTAACGAACTTGGTAACGAGATCCTCCCAAGTCAAGATTGAATTTGGTGGTTCTTTCTCGTACCAAGTTTTAGCGGCTCCCTCGAGCGAATATGGAAACATCATAAGCTTAATCACATCGTTAGGCACATTCCTAAATCGTAAAGTCGAGGTAATTCTCTTGAAACTATTAATATGAGCATGAGGATTCTCACTCTCACGACCGTAAAATGGGTTCGCTTGAACCAATTGAAGCAAATTCGTCTTAATCTCAAAATGATCGGCATTGATTTCTGGTAAAACAATAGCTTCTCCGTACCCTTCCGTGGGTGCCCGGAGTAGCTCCTCCATGGTACGTTCTGCCATTGGTGCAACAATAGTTCGAATCTCGGGTTCGACTATGTTAGAAACTTGTCTTCTCCGACGTCTTGGAATTGTGACGTTTGAATTATTAGGATAATTAGAACGTCTAGTGCGCATGCACTATAAAAATAAAAATAAAATTATTTTTTTTGGTTTTTCAAAAGGTTATTAACAATCTAATTTTAACGGACAACGAGAAAGACAACTTGAACCAAATAATCAAACTTACTTCACGGTAGCTCTTAAAAATTTTACCTTTTAAGGTGAGTCGTATCTCGTAAATGACACAAATGGTAAGTTTTCAAATCTTTAATTCGAGTTGGGAACTTATTACGGATAATACCTCAATTGAAGGTATTATTTGTTGGTGTTCTTTTACCAACTTTGTAACTTTTTAAATTCTCAAATTAACTAGAAAAGAGCAAATATTTTTGTATTTTTGTTTTTAATCTTCTACTTATATTAAAAAGAAAACAAAAATATTTTTTTTTATTTTTAATTTTTTTTTATTTTCTTAAAAGCGTAACTTTCGAAAACGAAAGGTTCTCCAAATCACGATCAACAAACTTCAAACAAAAGAATCTTAATCACAAATCCCTGGCAGCGGCGCCAAAAATTTGATTCGTAGAAATCCAACACACGTAATCATAAAATATATAATATGATGAAAAATTACCAAATTACCCTTGAGGACAAAGGTAAAAAGGAAAATCTTCACAAATATATATAATATAATACGTATATTAACCGGGAAGTATGATTCCCGGGTCGTTATTCCCTAACGATTTGTGAAATTGAAACCACGTTTGATGTTCGGACAATGATTTGAATTGGAAACAAATATTGATTTGATTATTTACTTTTACAATTTAAAATAAGCAAATGATAACAATTAAACACTAAAACAAGTACGGGAAATTAAACTTTAACTAAAAACGCAAAACGAGTACCTTAAATGGCAATTAAAAATCCTAAATTACTAAAATTAAACCTAAATTGAATTTTTCTTTTTAAATAGACTCTAATTGACTAAAAAGTAAGTTTAAAGAAAACTAGAACAAAAACAGAATTGAAATGAGCTTTAAAACACGAAAAATGCAAACGGGAACAAATCTCGTTCTTTAAAAAATGAAATTTTGTAAATTAAACCCTACGAAGGCAAAACTAATTTTCCTAGAAACTTTACGATAAAATAAAATTTTCTAAAAAAGATTTATATTTTTTTGATTATTTTTCTATTTTTTGTAGTTTTTTAAAGTTTTTAATAAAAATAAATGTTTAAAAATATTAACTATTTATAAAAATTCTAGAAAAAATACAGAAAATAGCTTATACTAAATAGAACATAGGAAAAATAAGCTTGAGGTCACATCTTAATGAATAAGCCACGAAATAAGCTTAAACAGCTTATAAGCTATAAGGGAGAAAATGTGTATAAAAATTAAATGTTGCAAAGTTATAATGAAAAAGTCCTCAGGGCGTGTTGGTAGTGGAGTGTGTGTTGAGTTGTTATAAAAAGGGTTGAGGGCGTTGAGGTCGGGGGTTCGAGCCTTGCTCACCCCCGATTTCCACCTTCCCTTTTTTTATTTTTGAAAACTTAAAAAAGCAAAGTTGTAAATAAGCTAAAAATAAGCACTTTTAATGAAAGAAACTTTTAATGAAAAGCCCTAAATAAGCTAGAAAATAGCTGAAAAGCAAACAGTTACTACTTAACTTTCTTTTTTGGAGTTTTTCTCAAATTTTAAGAACTAAAAAGCTAACTATAAGCTATACTAATGAACTATAAGCTATTAATATACTAAGACTAACCTAATGAGCTAAACTTAATAGAAATAAGCACAGAGATATAAGTCATAAGCTTAAAATCTAAATAAGCTTTTAAAAGGAAATTTAACTAAACAACCCTAATGGCTATCTTTGAGCTTGAATTCCTATAAGCTAGAGGAAACTTAATGCTTAAAGCTTAACAACTTCTTAAAGTACAGCTAAAAATCTACTTAAAACATTAAGCAAAACACATTTTGAAATCTAATTAAGCAACTAAAAAGGACTAGGAAAAAGCTACAGGTTACTGACTTGGTGTTTTTGGTTTTTAGGAAAAAGCTATAATTCTAACCCTACTGACTTAATAAGCTGAAAGACTAATTTAAACTAACCTAATAAGCTAGTTTAAGAACAAATTAAGCAAAAGTTTAAGAAAATAAGCTATAAAAACTGAAATAAGCACTTGATAAAACCTAAGACCCAAACAGTCCCTACAAGGATCTTTGAGCTTATTTTTAGATAAGCTCTTGGATCCTTGTGGGGAAATGGCTTATGCAAGCTTATTCTATAACTAATAAGCTTCCTAAAAATGCTTCTGAAAATGATTTTGAAACAAATTAGCTTAATGAAAAAGCACTATGAAAACAACTAGAATTTAAAAACTAATTCCTAACTTGTAAACTATGATATATAAGCTACTTTTATACTGAAAACTAAAACCTAACACCTATTTTATCCTACTGAAAATGAAGCTAGAAAATGACCTTTATGCTTTTTAACACTGCTGATGCAAATAAGAACTAATAAGCTTCCTAAAAATGCATCTGAAAATGATTGGGAGAAGCTTCTAGGCCCCTGAGTCTGTTAGACACTCCAATCAATCCCTCCCTTTCATTCTTCTCAATCATTAGCTCTTCTAATCTTGGCCCTTGGATCATTAAGTGAGCATACGGATTGCCAACGTGGCATTCCGTGTGTCAGAGCCATTGTGCTTCTTTTTCAAGTCTTATAGTGCAAATCCCACTTGATAGGTGTGTTTTCTCCTTTGCCCGCATGTCATTCCCTTTTGGGTTTCCACTAATGGGAGCATCATGTAACGTTTAACTCTGCCAAGGTGTACCTTATCACTTGAATTGTCTTTCTACGTGGCCAATTTTGATTTGCCCTTTGGTTTGAGCTCGAGGTAAAACGGGGAAGAAGGTAAATAGTGGTAACAAAATTTCCCGCATTTTACTTTTATAAAAGGATTGTTTGACTTTTCTTTTTGACCTGGGGTTATAACTCTGGGCTTATAAAGGGTTTTGGGCCTGGTAAGGTTTTAGGCTCGGGCTTGGATTTGGTTAATGTAAGAAAGATAACGAGTGTTATCTCTTATAGTGTTAAGAGATAACACCGTTAGGGCTTAGGGACTTTTTATGAATTTGGTTAACTTTGAGGGACTGATTTGGTATTTTTTTGGTTTTTGTCTTTTTGTGGGTTGACTTTGGTTGACCAAGGGTTGACTTTTGTTGACCTTTGATAGCATTCTCCCGGCTCTTGTATTCTCTTTTCTTTCCCATGTTCGTGTTTGCTCGGTTTTGACCATTTTCTTGAGATTTTTGCAATATTCATACCTACACAATCACAAAGACAGAACAAGCAATATACAAGCATTTTAAGCACAATTTTGTCTTTTTAGGGCCTATTTTGATATAAAAAGGATATGTGTTTTCACACATATCAATGATATTATTTAGAAACCTTTTTATAGACGGGTTTCTTTCTTTTAACTTTCGATGTGGTGTGGGATACCAATAAAATGTTTGAAAGCTCCAAGTAAAATGAAAAACAAAAAAGCTGGAAACATCGTTTATGGTGATAACAATACCATGTCTAACTTTCTAACCGGACATAACTTGGAAACCTTAAGTATATATACACGAGTTTGTTTTTTATCTTCCAATGTGGGATACAAGTATCTTTTTTAAGACTCCAATTCTCCTATCACAATTTTCATACACAAAGCATAACAACAAGATGATAGTTTAATTTGCATTTTTTGGTAAGGTCTAAAAATAAGAGGCTCTAATTTGCATAAGGTGATTTTCATTTTGTCTTTTGTGGTTATATCCATGCATTTTATGGCAATGTGGCCACTAGTGAATTCAACTTTTGTTTGCCAACAATATAGCCTATATGAGTGGTTTTGAGACAAACCAAATGTACACACTTGTTTTGATAGAAACCAAAAATAAATAATAGAAAGGTGCCCTATAATCATTTGCTTACGTCAAAAAGATTAGAAGGCAGAATCATATGACACCAAGTGCTTCCTTAACAATTTGGTTAAAGTTAGAAAACTTCTCAATATTTACACACACTTCTTTCTACTCTCTTCCAATGTGGGACATAGATTGCATCAACATTGTATGTTAGAGAGCTCGGTACAATAGCTCAAGGGTTGCGCGAGTTCGGTGCCATGGTACCGATACCGCCCTGGCGCCACTTCTATGTTAGTTTAATGGCTCAAGTCAGTTTGTGAAGAGAGGGTTCCAAAGGCTACTTTTTCAAAAATAAATAATTTTTTTATATCTAGTTTACGCACTATATATCACCCCATTTTAATATAAAACACATACTTTTTACCAAAATCATATTGCCAAATTAACTATCTTTACTTTTCAAATGTTATGAGTGATCATAAATTCATAATCCATAAAGTGGTGGAATAGGACGAGTAAATTAATATTTTCACTTTTTTTAGTGACCAAATGTATAATTATACAACTTTAGCTAGTTTTGACATATATGCTAAATCTTTAACTTTTTATTTTGTTTTGCTAAACATATCCTTTCTTGGAACATCTTTGTATAATAATTTTAAGTTATTATTTAGCAATAAGAGTAAGAAATGGATAATGAAAAACTATCTTCTTAAAGTCGATAGAAAGTATGAGTAAAGCCCTATAAGTCAACTAGTGTGGAATTAAAATGTTCACACAGCTTTTAACGCTCACCTTCTTAAACAGAACATTGCTCATAAGTTCTCAGAGATTTGCACCTATTATATTTCACATGAGCAATCCTTATCAGACGCGGATTTTAAGATATACGGTTCAATAGAACATCCAATTAAACTTTTATGTACCTTATAAGCACACAAATCTGATGTGATTGTTTCTTCGATTTGAGGAGCATATACATGAGAACAAACATTCTTCATGCAGTGTTGCTTTAGATGTTCAGTCGCCTCAGCTGATCCATAAACCAAAACCTATAAAGAAGATTTCAACATGAAAACGTCAACATCGAGTATTTATGGTGCTAGTTAAAGAAGGAAGTAAAAGAACATTCATACAAGTTTCAGTGGAGCAACATGGGCAAGAATTGATTTAATTGAACGCCCATCTAATGGAAACACATAGATATGTTTTCTTTTTCTTTTTTTATGGGAAGCAATTAGTCCCACATCGTTGAGGTAATGATATGATGCTAACTTTATATACAAAACTCAACATGTATTAAATATTCTCATATAAGTGTTATTATCTACACCAGCTTCAATCATAGACTAAAAAATTCGGTCTTAGAAGGGAGTTGGTGTGGATAATTATACAAATTCTAAGTTTTTTTCTTTAAAAAAAAGCGTCTTACATATATATTTTCTTAAATTTTTGCATCCAAAAGTTACGTGAGTTTATTCTTATAAATTTTTATTTAAACAATTAATTTAACAAAAAAGAAGTTAATTGAGTTTTTTGGACAAAATTATGATTAATCAAGTTTATTAACACCATGAAAAAGAAATTTTATTACTAACAACTCTGAAAACATGTATCATTTGTTGTACTAAATAAAAAAGTTTAGTCAAAATAATTATTAATAGTAAATTTTTTGCAATATATGATACAATTATTGTAAAAATTGAGTCATTTTGAAATAAAAAATAATGAAAACCAGATATCAAATGAATGCCGCATTCTAGTCAATCGCTCGTTTTCTAATCAACTAGAAAACATATTTTCATCTTTTAAAAAACATATATAAAACACCCTCAAATACAAAAATACATAATATAAAACTTGTACATCTTATATGTTTACAAACGAGGATTTTCTACCCGCATTTCACTGTGGGGCGTTGGGTTTTACGCCAAAACATTTACGTATTTTATCTCATTTAAATGGCAAGCAGCGGGGTCACATACGTGAGAGGGGTAGGCAGGTAGCCGGTCTTGGCAAGATCTTAATATTTGACTCGCAGCCTCGAGGTACGTACTCCCAACCTGAGATTAATGATATGCTCGCCTAGAGAGACGCAAAGCTTGCTGCAACTAAAGTAGGGGCTAAGGCATAAAAGCGAGAACTAGACGAGCTAAGAACCGTAGTAAAGAGTAACCCCGAATGGTCAAGATACTGTGTTGGGTTGGTTCCCAGAGTGAGATGTGCTCGGGCAGCAGGACTGGGGCGGTAGTAGAGATGATGACAAGGGCGGGGATGATGGCGAGCGGAATTAGTATATGGGTACCTATTGGCTCTTTTGTGTTTTGAACTATATTTTTATGACCCATATGATTATTGTACGAATTAAACTATTACTCTCTTATACGATCCATTAGCGATTGCTAGCCCATAACGATGTTGTATGCCTTAGCCCATCTAGTAGTAACCCTAGCTTATGTATCTATATATTGCCTCATAGTAAAGTTACATATCATCACTACAATCAAGTTTGGATTGTAAACATGTTATAGTTTGGATATAAACACTAGAAAACAAAATCACGTTTGGATTATAAACATGTTATAGTTTGGATATAAATACTAGAAAACACATTACCACTTACCAGTAAAATGTTTGAAAACTCAAGTAAAATGAGTTTTAGAAACCTTTATATAGACGGGTTTCGTGGTGATAACAATACCATGTCTAACTTTCTAACTTAACATAACTAGGAAACCTTAAGTATATATACACGAGTTTGTTTCTTTTATCTTTCGATGTGGGATACATGTATCTTTTTTAAGACTCCAATTCTCCTATCAAAATTTTCATACACTAAGCATAACAACAAGAGGATAGTTTGATTTGCCTTTTCTGGTAAGGTCTAAAACTGAGAGGCTCTAATTTGTATAAGGTGATTTTTATTTTGTCTATTGTGGTTATATCCATGCATTTTATGGCAATGTGGCCACTAGTGAATTAAACTTTTATTTGCCAACAATATAGCCTATACACGTGGTTTTGAGACAAACCAAATGTGCATACTTGTTTTGTTAGAAACCAAAAATAAATAATAGAAAGGTGCCCTATAATCATTTGCTTGCGTCAAAAAGAGTGCAAGGCAGAGTCATATGACACCAAGTGCTGCCTTAACAACTTGGTTAATGTAACACTACCATTTTTACATATAGCAGCGGAAGCTAATCTGGGGTATTACTTCATGGATACAACAATCATAATCATAGAAAACGACTCAAAAGAGACGTTTGTTCAAAAGATACGTTATCATTCATTTAAAATCAAGTTACAAAAGGCAGGTCCTAAAATCTAGTTACATACAATGTGAATGATAACAAGTTTTAGCCATCTTCAAGTCCATGCCACTCCGTGCCGCAAGTTGCTCAATTACCTGAGATAAACATGCTAAAAAGTCAACACAATGGTTGAGTGAAATTCATAGGTTTGATAAATAGTTTGAATACAAGTCATAGTGTAATAAATGGTACAAACTCAAATATTATAAAAAGGATTGTTATGATCTTGGGTTCACATTATTAGATACCCTTATTTGTAAAGAATAGCAAGAACGAATATAATTATCATAGTAATAGTGTATTATTGCATTATCGTCTGATTTGGTCTTGGTCTAAGCTCATGGCACACAAACTGACTAGTGTATATATATACCCAAAATGATGTGATATATATATAGAGATAATGGCCCTCGGTGTAGGTAATTGCCATATACCTATGAAATTCAAATATAGTGTGTTTGGTTACCTATCCGGCTAACACAAACAGGATTCGTCAATCCCGATAGATCTATCCACAATATTCGCGTTCACCCGTAAGTGATTAATGGTCCATGATAATGAGGGACTTTTGGCATAAAGTAACTTAGACATTAGTTATAATGGTATATCAGGATAGCATATAATCTGGAAAAGCACTTGTATTCATAGTTTAAGCATGTATCCCCCTCACGGGTTTATGAAATATAAGAGATTTAAAAGTGAGGCTATGAACTCACTAAGTCCTTGAAAAGCAATCACATTGTTATAAGATAAACGAGTATGTAATAGAGTTTGTAACAAGCATGTATCCCCCTCGCGGGTTTATAAAACATGTAAATAAGTAAAGGCGAGGTTATGAACTTCACTAAGTCTTTGAAAAGTAATCACATTGTTATAAGATAAACGAGTATGTAAAAGAGTTTGTAGCAAGCATGTATCCCCCTCGCGGGTTTATAAAACATGTAAATAAGTAAAGGCGAGGTTATGAACTTCACTAAGTCTTTGAAAAGTAATCACATTGTTATAAGATAAACGAGTATGTAAAAGAGTTTGTAGCAAGCATGTATCCCCCTCGCGGGTTTATAAAACATGTAAATAAGTAAAGGCGAGGTTATGAACTTCACTAAGTCTTTGAAAAGTAATCACATTGTTATAAGATAAATGAGTATGTAAAAGAGTTTGTAGCAAGCATGTATCCCCCTCGCGGGTTTATAAAACATGTAAAATAAGTAAAGGCGAGGTTATGAACTTCACCTGATAGGTAGATGTAATAAATATTCTGAAATGAAAACTGACGACCTTTTCACAATCTTAATTGGAAATGTTGATATAGCAAATGATAGTAAACAACCACGTCACGCAACCTGAGTAAATATGTTGAGTCTTAGGAAGATTGTACTTTAGAACTTTGGTTCTAAGAGTTATGAATTTGATTGAAGAGTTTGGAATTATTGTATCACCTTTCGGGCCATCATAATTCAGAAGTCATTCAGTAAACGTTTGAGGAGCTAGGGCACTTTAAATAGTAAACCCAACAACTCAGTCAGAACGTAATACCATAAAATTAGGGTTTCGGGTGTACGGTTTTGGATCAAAATGAAAAATGAGCATGAATTGAGTTATGAAACTTTAACAAGAGTTTATGTATGATCATATGAACATTATAAGAGTGTAGGAGCAGAAGTAGAACCTTTAGAACCTGGGTTTGAGTTTAATGATCAAGAATGGGTCGAAATGGGGTCGTTTCTCTTCGTACACCTAGAAATAGAGCTTCGGATCTTCAAATCTTCAAAATTTCACTTGAATGATGTTCTTAGATGATCCTAGGATCATATGGAGCATAGAATGTTTGGTCAATTGGGTTATAGATAAGAGAGTGGGGGATGAGGTTGAATGTGGGAGTTAAGGTCCTATTTATAGTCGAATTCATCAAGGGAGTTAAGATAGCTTATGATTCTAATTCAAGACATGTGTAACAACTAGAGGATGAAGTTTTGAGGCTATGGTATGAGTTATGGATGTCTAAAGAATAGATTGAAGTGTTAGACACCCCAAATGCTTGCCGCAGCTGTTTAGACATCAAAGAGACTCACGTGGCTTCAATTTGGACCAAAGGAATGATATAGCAGCTGTATAAGCTTCTTAGGGTGACTAAGGTGCTTGTCATTAAGGTGCTTGCACATGGGTGAAGGTTTAAATGGGTTTAAAATAGCAAGAAATGGGTCGCAGTATGTTTTAGCATTCTACTGCTCGAATTCTTTTCATTGGCTTATATTTCTTATGCATTGATTAAGGAATGATATAAACATGTTCTTAAGGTTTGTATTAAGAAGTATTAATGAAAATTTGCAGGTGGTTTGGGTTAAAATGGGTCAAAAGTGAGTAAGAATAGCCGCGGGCGACATACCTTAGGGACAAAGGAAGAGGTGTGGCTTCATTTTGGCCATGGAAATGAATCAAGGTGCTTGTAAGATGTTATGGGAATCAAGGAGGTGAGTCATGAGGTGCTTGTTTGCAATGGAAAGTTTTAAAATGGGTCAAAATGCAAG
The DNA here is from genome assembly GCA_026074375.1 of Tanacetum coccineum. Lineage (NCBI taxonomy): Eukaryota > Viridiplantae > Streptophyta > Magnoliopsida > Asterales > Asteraceae > Tanacetum > Tanacetum coccineum. The sequence goes on from BQNB010049733.1 coordinate 21,213, forward strand.
GAATGAGGTCGCGGGTCATTTAGGGCTCAAATTGAGTTTTGAGCTTGGATTTTGAGTACATTTGATCAATAATGATGGATTAATGTTCTTAAGACTTGTATTGAGGATTATTAACAAGAATTGATAGGTGGTTCGTGTTTAAAATGGGCAAAAATGTGTAAACGGGTTGATAGTTCTCATTAGGGCACGATTAGGGTTTCTTGGTTTTAATTCACATACAATTGAAATGAAATGATGAAATGATGATTGTATATGATTAGTAATGTTGTAAATTAAGTTATTACAACTTATTTGGGTGTTGGTTGAGGTTTATAATGGATAAAAATGAAGAAACGGGTCATGGTTTAGTATTTTGCTCGGGTTAGGGTTTTTGACTTTGGTTTCTTGTAATTTCATGAAATGAGGATTAATATGGATTTTAAATGAAGTGTATGATTACTTTGTTTTTTGTACTTTGATACTATTGTACAAGATTCTTTATGAAAACAGAGGTAAAACGGTTATTTTGGATATCGTGCATTAATGACTTGTACATTATGCATTAAAGACTTGTACCTTATTTTGGAGGGAAAGTATATTCAAATGAGATGTTATATCACTTGTACATGAGCTTTGATTACTTGTACATTCATCTTGGATGTTTACATTACCCAAAACTAGGGTTTAGGCATAAACGTTAATGGTTTATGTTCATTTGATATTATCGTCGAGAAAACTACGTTGAATAGATAACGTATATGATCAAATGAATAACGGATTATTGACTTGACATATTAGGAAGTTTACTTGACATATAAATAGATATAGATGGCATAGGTAGGTTGCGTGAGCTTGTCTACTTTAGTTATGCAAGTTACATTGCATATTGAGATATTGGTAATGCAAGTAATGTAATAAAGCAAAAAATTTCCCCGTACAATTGTGATCATAGTAAAATAGGTTGATTTTGCATTTGATGAAAATTCTAGGTTGTTATAATTTTGGCTTTGGTTTTTAGTCTCGAGAGCATTGGCGACACGGGTCACCTCATGAGCAGCCATCGCTTCTTCCACACGTCGGTTAACGAGTTCTTCGATTGCTTCAAGGGTCAAACCGGAGCGAGTTATAGTCATTGTTCTACATCACAAGACACAACCCATGGTGAGATTTTAAAACAATACACGATCATTAGATAACGATAATTTAATACATGCTATGAAACAAAAGTATAATATAATTACAAGGCGATTGCCGGAACGAATAAGTAACAATATAGATAAATAAGCGAGAAAGTCAAACAAACTTTTCATTTCATGAATAAAAGCATAATTCGGTTACAACCAAAATCCAAAATAGGTACGTGATCCATAATTATTTCTACTGCTAACATCTAGACCTAACCATCAATCTAGTGTCCTACATGATCATGGTAGTACTAGTCTAAGGGCGAAAACCAAAACGCCTCTCAAGATACAACTCCAACCTCTTTAGTCTCCCTCGAGCATCATCACGATCCCTACGAATCTGACGAAACTCCTTCTGTGAAAGGGACATATGAAGACGAAGGTTGTTCATACGATCCTTCTCAATATCCAACATAGCACGAACCTTGAGGTTCTCCAACCGCAAGCTATATATCCTCTTGGCCATCCTAGCTCTGTCTCCGCTAGCTATCAACTGATCGGCCTCCAACCGGCTCTGAGTAGTCTCAATCCCAACAATCCTATCAATACGAACCTCAGACATGTGATGGTAAAAGTCGCGCACAGCATTACCCAAGTCAATCGGCATATCCTCGAATGACCCAACAATGCCATCCCTAGTGCCAGACGAATCAGAAGAATCCTCTCCAGCTGGCTCTACAATCTCCTCCTCAACTATTGGTGCGGACATCGGGTCGATACCTACCTCAACCGTGTCTCTGGCACTGGCGTCAGCCTCATACTCCTCTGTATCATCCCTGACATCCCTAGGGTCAATCTCAACATGATCTCTAACATCATCCCCATCACCAATACCTAACTCCATATCAACCCCAATCTCTATAGGACCAACCTCGGCATCCTCCTCTATGCTAGCCTCAGACGAATATAAATCCCTGAACCTCTTATGAGGTGGTAAAAGATCAGCACGGGTAGGAGCTAATGATCCCATAACTGGCGTAGATGATGGTACAGAATTAACCGGGGATCTACATCTCTTGCGAGATGGTCTAGCAGAATGTGAAGATGAATGCATGGGTCTCTTTGATGAATCTCCTGATGATGACTCTAATGTAGTCGGTGGATATAAAGTAGATAGTGGAGCAGCACACCAATGATGAAATGCCTCACTATGTCGTGATGCTCTCCTCGGAGGGTAACACAATCTGGGTGATACATCTCTAGTTGAAGGTCCAGAATGAGCCTGATCTGATGCATCTAAACCCGAAGAATGAACTAGAGAAGAATCCGAAGATGAATTGGAAGAAGATGAGCGATGGTCTGAAGAACGAGGTGATGCATGCCTCGATGCTAATCTACGAGATGGTAAGGGTCCAAGTCTCTTCATCGTAGTCAACAACTTACGTGGCCCGTTAAGGTGGGTGCGGTAAGGTCAACCAAAAGGAATAGCCTCCCCAGGTCAGATAAGAATCGCTGACCGTCGACGAATCCTAGGCGGGGCAGTAATAGGAGCAATAGGAAACTCAGATGATGATGATGGACGTATTGTTACCCTGCTCCTCCAACGAGCAACGGTAGCAACATAAGGGTCCTGCGATGGTGGTCCATCAGAAGAATCAGGAGCC
>BQNB010049734.1:0-37986 GCA_026074375.1 Tanacetum coccineum
AGAAATGTTGAAGAAACTGTGATCAACGTAAGCCTTGGAGATAAGAAACTAACCAGTGGCAATATATTCAGGAGCCATAAAACCGTAGGTGCCTGCTACACGTGTTGTGACATGAGACTCTCCATTGTGCGGACCTAACTTTGCCAGTCCAAAATCTGAGAGCTTCGCATTATAGTCCTGCAAGAAATTCAATTAAAAAACTGATATGAAAAAGATTTAAGCAAAACACATCAAACCCAAAAAATAAAAATCCTTAAATCATGGAACCACAGATATTTACACAAAAAATTTGAATAAATTTGATCAATTTTTTACTTGCCTCGTCTAATAAAATATTTGAAGATTTCATGTCCCTACAAATGACATTATTTTCTGAACTGTGCAAGAAAGCAAGGGCTTGGGCAGCTCCAATGGCTATTTTAATCCTCCTATGCCATGGAAGTGGTTCTGAACCTTCTGCAAATTTAGATTTTATACTACATAAATTTGTTTATAAATATAGTAGATACATTTTTCCGTATTTGTTAGTGCAGATATAGATACTTACTATTGAAGAGATGCTTTTCTAAGCTTCCTTTTTGGATATATTCATAAACCAGGCATAAAACTCTTCCTTCCCAGCAATATCCGAAGAGTTTAACGAGATTTGGGTGGCTCAATTTTCCCAACAATATCAGTTCTGCCTGTCATAAAAAATGCATAAAATTAACAACTTGATATTTTCTTCCGTTGTGCAGTCCATAAACTAGCTGTTAGATGATCTTGCCACTTCAAACATTTCGTCATGAAAAAGTATAAATATACCGCCATACTTTTATGTAATGATCAGTTACATATGCAAATGAAGGAACTCCTAATATGGTTTGAACTTAAACAGCCATGCATTTTACACTTACGGGTCTAAAGTGATTCTTTTTTGCAAGGGTTTCCATAGATCCATGGGTAAAATATTCTACAAATTGCAACATCTCAGATCATGGAAGTCAGCCAATTATTTGGTGAGATTAATGTTGATATACAAAGTGAGCAGGCAAAATAGTATTATCTATATCTACACATGCATATGAAACTTTAGCATGCATGGCAGACTCAGAGCTTACAAAGTGTCGTGTCCAAACTTGAAATAGTATATATATGCAGATGCGTAATTGTACCTAGATACAGATATATCATCTTATTCCAGATGTTTCTATTAAGGTTAAATTTTACAAGGTGTTGTAGAATACAATTTGTGTCATTTTACTTGTATTTATCACCTAAGGGTTCACCACAGTATCACGCTCTTGTCCAGAGTCATCAAATGATATGATTATGTTTTCGAGCTATCTTTTCTACAAGTCTGCCCAAATATCAAAAAGTATATGTGAACAATCTATCGTATGAAGTTTTACGAAGAAACTACCAACCGCAGTTGCCACGGAAACAAAAACCTACAAATGGAGAAAGGTCAACAGTTTGATGGTCACCATATGATAGAGGTGAATTAAAAGTCCTGGCCTTTTCTGGCAAATTAATGTGTCTTAAGAAATCATCATCAATAGAGATGATCATTAGTATAGTCATTCATGTTTCAAAAAATACTTAATACTCATGCATGCTATATACAACATGCATCATTACACATCTAATCTAATACATTTTAATGCAAGGGAATGAAAAAACAAAGTTTGACAGATAGCACAGACAGCTACAGAATAACAAAGAACCAAACCTGCCACTCTTCAAGACCTTGAGCACTATCGGGTTTCGATATCTTGACTGCCACTGCAAGCTTATCATCAGCACCCTGTGGCTTGTATGTTATACTGTCCAACCACCCTTTATAGACCTTACCAAAACCACCCTCTCCAATGACCCTATCCTGCCGAAAATTCCTTGTGGCACTTTTTAGCTCAGCATATGTGAATTTCATCAAGGTTGTTGTCTTTTGCTCCTCATTATTTGACACCACCTGCTGAGAAACAGTTGCAACACCGCCCCCACTATGACAGCCAATTTCTGCCAATGTAGTGACCTGTTTTTCCATCATAATGTCTTTCCTTTTGTTTCCATTGCTTTGCCCAAGTATCTTTGAGTCAGAACTTATACGGACTGTTGAAATTATAATTCATATTTAAGAACTAAGAATAAAAACAGTATAACTGAACTAGCAGACCACATTGGCTATTGATGACAAGCAAAGTGCAAGCTCGGCCTCTTATAACTAGTTTTTCTTTTCTTTTCTACAACTGTATAAAACAAGCCAATAGAACATATTCTTCTTATACAGAAAAGTGGCCAAGTGGTTATTAATATATGCAAAAAGGTAACAGAGGTCTCAATTAATATGAGTCTTAAAATGCTTCCATTGAGCAATCTTATAGGTCTCAATTAATATGAGTCTTAAAACGGACGAAAACGTATGAAAACGTACGAAAACGTTCAAAAACGTAAGAAAACGGACAAAAACGTAGAAAACGGACAAAAACGTAAGAAAACAGACGAAAACGGACGGAAAACGTACGAGAACGTAAGAAAACGTACAAAAACGTAAGAAAACAGACAAAACGTACGAAAACGTAAGAAAACGGACGAAAATGTAAGAAAACGTTCAAAAACGTACGAAAACGCATAAAAACGTACGAAAACGCATAAAAACGTACAAAAACGTAAGGGAGCGTATGAAAAGTTATGAAAACGTATAAAACGGACGAAACGCATGAGAACGTTCAAAGACGTATAAAAACGTACAAAAACGTTTGAAAACGTATAAATAGAAAATAATAATACGTGTTTGAAAGCTGTAAAAAGTGACGGACAAAAAAAGAACCATTAAATAAAGAAGATCCGCCCAGTAGCCCATTTGGTATTTTACATATGCCCATAAGAGCCCATCAATAATAATTGATGGGCAAAAAATGCCCTCTCACTTCTAAAAAAGTGCCCAAAAGCGCCCATGAATTACAATATGGGCAAGATTTGCCACCTCTAGTTTCCACTCTCCGGTATAGTTATTAGTGCTAATGTATTACGTAGTAGTAGTGACAACAGGTTATTTAGTATCTTTAAGTACCTTAGAGTTTGAACTTACTTGAAGCTTTAATCGAGAACAACGACCATGCCTTCTCAATTAATATGGCTCTTCCAATGTATTTCCGGTCACCGGCACTCTGCCGACTCCGTAACGTCCATGCTAGCACAAACTCCAACCTTGCCAGCACCTTAGTCATTGTGGGTCGGTCCTTTGAGCATGTACGGAGGCATTCATGTGCAATTTGCCCAAACTCCTTCAAACAGTTAACCGACACTTGCCCCCTCAAGTCGGAATCAATGATTCGCCCTATGTTACCTTCTCTAATGCAGTGTTTGGCCCATATAGCCAGGCTGTGTTGCTGCTCGTCCAATGTAAAATCCAGAGCAGGCCTACCACATAACACTTCCAATAAGACCACACCGAATGCATAAACATCAGACTTACGTGTCAGTCTATGAGTTGAGAAATACTCGGCATCCAGGTACCCAAACGTGCCTATGACCTGACGAGTATAAATATTAGTAGTAGTGCCCGCGAGATACGCAGGACTAGTTCCCAAAGTCAGAGATCTTAGCTTCCAAATTCTCGTCCAGCAAGATGTTTGAGCTTTTGACATCACGGTGTATAACTCTAAATTGAACACTGGTACCCGTATGGAGGTAGTCTAAACCACGAGCAGCACCTACGCAGATATTGAGCATCTGAAGCCATGTGAGTGGAGATGAATTACTTCCATTGGCTCTTTTTTTGTGCAAATGATCATAAAGACTTCCATTGGACATGTATTCATAAACAAGAATCATCTCTTGGTTACTAGATTCTTCACAGTATCCTAGTAGGGAGACAATATGACTATGACGAAACTTGGAAAGCATCTCAATCTCTGCCCAAAACTCGGTTGCCTCTTGATTGCAACATCAATTTCGGCCGGAAAGTCAAATTTGCCTTTGTAAACCTTCCCAAACCCGCCCTTTCCAATGACAAGAGCATCATCAAAGTCATGTGTTGCCAATTTGATTTCAGCAAGTGAAAAAACGCGACACTGTTTATTAAGTGATAATAATGAGGATGAACAATTCCTCTCGCCATTGTCTGATTTGTGTATCGATTGTTGATCAAATGACGGCGATGGGAATGTGTTCTTATGCTCATCATCATTCTCTTCCTGTTGTTTCTTTAAATAATAGACAATAATATTGAATACAGTAAGGAAAAATATAAGAACAGTGGAATAGTACATGTTGGAGATAATGCAAAAAAATATCTATAGATGGAGATGATCAGTATACTATTTTTTGAGTCTTAATTAGCTCGGGTCTTTATAATTGTGACATGTCTATTTTTGAGACTCTACATCCAAGCAAAGAAACGAAAGGAAGAGACAAAGAGATGGAAATTGCAACGAAACCACAAAGTAATGGGTGGAAATGTGAAAGCTGGCTGACAATTTAGCTAGTCGACTTTGGTGATACACCAAGGTTAGCCTTGCAGACCCATATATTAGCTAGTGTTGTTTTTAGTTTAAGCGTATTGGTCAGTATGTTCTCATGTATACCGATTGAGTGAGTGTATACGTAACTCCCCTCGAAGGGCAACCACTTCACTTACTCACACAGATGTAGACATCTTTGTCTCTTCACATGTAAGTGATGCTAACCAAATTACATTTGGCACCTAAACAATAATGCAAGGACCACACAGCCATTTGTTAAAAATAATAGTAGTCTCTATTCCATAAACAAGGTACTGCCATTTGTCGATCATCAATTCATCATATAGTGCTACTTTTTTATAGTCAAAATATATACAATCTTGTTTTGAATAATGATATATTATACGTTAAATGCTTAAGTTGACCAATCTTTTATGTTTAATATATTTGTAGATTCAGATTGTGAAATGTGTGACCTCATGTTGCAGATATTAATACATGTATTACATTATGTGATAGATTCCTAGACTTGTTCATTTAGATAGGAAAAAAAGAGGGTAGTGTGATGGATAAGGGTTGTGGGTAAATGATGGTTGGCGTTGGGAATGAGATTGGGTGAGATATATTAGGGGTAGAGTTTGTAAGTAGTTCGATGAATTATTAATTGTTTTGCAAGATGTTGTTGTTTCTAATAATTATAGGGACAAATAGAGATGGGCGCTAAGTGAAGACGATGAGTTTAAAGTCAAGGTGTTAACAAGATTGATCCAGGAGAGAATTCTTCAAGTGGAGGACAGTCATCAAGAAGCCATTTGGAATAAGCTTATGCCTGGAGGGCACTTAGAGGAAGACTATCAGTACGCGTGGAACTTGATAGAAGAGGCATCGATTTGGACTCGGTTCTTTGTCCAAGTTGCAATAATAGTGTGGAATCATGTGTTCATAGCTTGGTTACGTGTGATCTTGCTATGAGTGTGTGGGAAAGGATTTTTAATTGGTGGAAGCTGGGGATGGTTAACGCCTTCTCTATTGGCTAGTTTTTCTCATCATATAGGAACGTTAGCGTCCTCGGTGCTTTCTCTCGAGTATGGCAAGCGGTTATTTGGTCATCGGGATACTTCATTTGGAAAGAAAGAAATGCTCACGTGTTTGGTAATAAAATCTCAAGTACCAATAAAATCGTGCAAGATATTCAAATAAAAAGCTATGAGCGGATTACAAGAAATCAAAAAAATATAGAGGGATAGATTGGCAAAATGGATACGAGACCCTCAAAAAATTTGAATTCAATAAGGTTAGTAAATCAGGCTGCTACAGTGATTGTTACAGTGGGTACAAAATATTTGTTACAGTGACTGTTATGTTGCTGTTGCAATCAACAAGCGGTTATGTTGTGCCTGTTATCCTGTCAAAAAAAAGGTATGTTATTAATACCCCTAAAATGATAGTAATACCCCCTACGTTTTTTTATTTTTTTTATATTTATAATTTTGTTTTTGTTATAAAACTGTGAAATGAAAAGTGCAGAATAAAAAATATAAAGTTTGACAAGTCAAAAGTATTTAATTGAAAATTGTGTTGACAAATTGTACTTTTTGTGGGTTGGGGGTTCGAATAACACAACCAAAAAAGGGGAAAAAGTGGTTACAATTATTCATTGACCCAACTGTTTTGACGTGGGGGTGTTTGTTTCGGCTTACATGTGGGCTTATGAGCTTATTTGATTTTGGCTTATATAACATAAGCCCAAATTCTCCGGCTTATTTTAAGACTTGCGGGCTTATATAAGTTCATTACTATATGATAAACTTATATAAGCCCAGAGGTCTTAAAATAAGCCACAAATTTGGGGCTTATGTTATATAAGCCGAAATCAAATAAGCTTAAAAGCCCACGTATAAGCCGAAACAAACACCCCAAATTATTGATGCACATCACAAAAATAACAATTAGTGTATGAAAATGTGAAAGCATTTTAGGTATTTTCTTTGATAACTAAAGGGGGGTAGGGGGGAGGGTTGCATAGGTTAAAAGGTTGGTTTACGTTTTAAAAAGTTAGCTTTCAAATATTTAGATTCGAGTTGATGTTTAACCAATTCCACAATAATAACAAACAATATAACAATCTAAACTAAAAGCTAAATAACAATGACAATAATATAAGATGATAAGGAAATGGAACAATCAAACCAGGACGCCAAGATTTTATAGTGAGTTCGATCGTCTACGAATGCAACCCTCTTCGCCGCTACTCAACCTCCCCGAGTATCTCTACTCGAGAATTCACTATGTCACTAAATCCCTTTTGGCGAAGGAAAACCATTTACACCGTCGCTTTACTTTGTTTTCCGACACTAAGCTAAATGTCAAATCCTAATCTTAGCTAGAACCAATCTACCACTTCACAATCAATACACAATCACTAGATCTACACTATCGGATTTACACACAATCCGAATCACACAAATACACAAGATAATTACAATAGAGATTTGGTACTTAGAAGAAAAGAGGAGAGATCACTAAATAACAATTCGTTTCTTGGCGAATACGAATGTTCTTCTCTTGCACTTGAATGAGAAAGAAGAGATGAGAAGAAGAGATTAGATCACTTAAAACAAGATCTAAGAATGTTAGTGATCAAGAGATTTAGAGAGAGAAAGAAGATTTTTAGAGAGAGAAAGTTATCTGAAAATTTCGTGCAAAGAGGTCTGATTTTCTGCAAGGAATGGAGCAGTATTTATAGGCAAAAAAATCCAACGGTCATTGGGGCGGTCCCGGCGGTCCCAGATATATAAGAAGGCCACTAGGTCTATAAGGGGGCCGCCTAGTAGACTACGCTCCATTTTTTGTCTTTTTGTGGGGAATGTTGTATCTGGTATGGAACCTTCCATTTTGGAAGGAAAATTTGAATTTCAAATTTTAAGTTTTTAATAAAACTTTTCTTTTAATTAGAAAATATTTTGTATAATTATTTTTGTGAAATTCTTTTGTAAAAATGTGATGGATAAGAGAAAAATATTTTCTTGATCACTAATCATGCTTAATGATTTGTTTGTTCATACCTTAAGTGATTACTAATCTTAAAAATGGAATTTTAGGATTAATAATTTGTAAACGTTTAATTTTATCGTAAACGTTTTTACATTTTGTTATTATCAAAACGTTGAGAGGTCGAAAAATATAAATAACGTTTTAGACATTATTTGTATTAACAATCTCTCCTTTTTTTATGATAACAAAATATAAACTCATTTTGTATAAAATTAATAGTTACACATTATTAATGAGTTTTTGTTCCATTTCTCCCCTTTTTGTCGAATTCAAAAAGGATGATCGTCGAGTGGTTGTAGGAAGAAAGAAATCGACGATATCAAGACTCCCCTTTGATGTATGTTCCCCTCGTTCGGGGCACCAAGGGATTAATCTTAAGAAAATTTGCTTGCTACAAAACAAAGTTAGAGATACAAAGGCAAGACAAATATCTTTAAATAGAACATTTGATTCAAGTCACCCAAAAGAGAGTTTCATTTAACAATTAGAAAACTCATACAATAACAAATGCAATTAATACATTCATAAGATACAACTAGAACTAATACGATAATAGACAAATTCATACTATTATTGCATGAATCATTGTACCTTTAATATTAAAGGTCAGGATTATTCAACCGAGGCCCCGACCCGATTTGTTTTAATAAGGCCCCGACTTCTAAAGTTTCGGTAAACACGTGTACATTACGTGTTCTTCTCTAGGACGTGTTCTTCTCAAAAAAAAATCTCTCTCACCCACACAGATACAAAAATCTCTCCCATTTTTTCCTTCTCTCTAAATCCTCACCGCTTGCCCACACATACCCTAACCCTCTCTTCGATGTCCCCGGTCTCTTTGTTGCCGCCATTCGTGGTGTGTAGCGATGGTGATCGGTGTGTGACGTTGGTGACCTTAGGTGGGTGGGTGATTTGTTGGTCTATAATTGTTCCCCACTAACTATGGGGTTATGCTGCATGATTGGTAGCTGTTCTTGGCCATTAATTGTATTTAGAGATTTGTATACATGTACTGCTGGCCATTTGAGTGGTTTTCTTAGATGTTCATCTTGGTTAAGGGGAGGAATCATATTTGTATTTTGGTGTGTCAAAATTATTTGTTTCTATCTAATATTTTTGTGTTGCTGTTATGAATCCAATTATCTTAATTAGGGTTAGGGTTTTGGGAGTTAAAGTTTGTGCTTTTGGTTTGGTTTTATGGCTTAATTGAGCTGCTTGGTCATTTATACGGCTCCTATATGTGATGATGATTGCGACGCAACTGTAGCCGTGTTGTAGTTGCAGCCTATGTGTGGCATTTTGTTTTGCTTTAATATTAAAGGTTAGGATTATTCAACCGAGGTGTTAAAGACGCATTTTGTTCTGCTTCCGTGCATTTCTTGGTACTTGCGCGCTTATGTTGGTGTGGTTATTATAAGTCATGAGTATTATGAGCCTCTGAAGTTCCAACCATAACTCGGCGGGGCAATGACTAGATGGCATTGAATATATGGCTGTTGTGCAACTGGACAGCCGTAATTAAAATTGAGGTAAATTAAGTTGTGAATGTCCATGATTTGGCGGGGCAGCCTGTTAGGTTCGCAGCCATCGTGGACACTGGGAGATCGTTATTATGAGGCTGGCATGGATTTGAATAGCTTTAACTAAAGGCGTAAACATCCTGTTTTGGCAGGGTAAACTATTTAGTTTGCAACCATTATGGATGTCTAAGTTTTTTCAAAACTGAAGTGCAAAGAATGCCTCGGCTAAAGGTGTTCCCATTCGTGTTTCGTGGGCCAAAGTATTAAATTTGTACCCATAGAAACTGTGTGATGCTACAGTTCACTTCGGTGAAGCCTTTAAAGGCTGCATTTTGGAGATGAGTGTTATTGTGTTGTGTGTCAATATGTGATTATCTGCGTCGTCGTGGTATAAGCTTATTACGTTTCCAGCCACGTCAGACGTGTGTCCCTTTTAGGTTTTTCAGGCAATTCATGGATTGAATATCGGAGGCTATGACGAATTTGAATAAGTTATCCGAGCCTATTAAAGAAAAAGGCCATTGTGGCGGGTCGAGCTGTAATGTGTCGAAACCCGTATCTTGGCGAGGCGACCACATGGTTGCAGCCACGGCGGGGTTTCGATGCTACTTCCATACTTTCAGGCACGTGCCTCCTTATAAGAGGGTATGGTCATACTATTAGACCTGCGCCTTTTCTGAGCCTGATACGCACAACTACGTATTTGTAGCCATAGCGGTTTGGTTACATTGTTATCACGGCCCGCACGCGCAAGTCTGAGCTAAATAGTTTCACTCTTGAAAGCCCAGACGCTATCTTACGCTACTGTTTAAAACAAAATAAATCGAATAGTTGGCGGTACCAAATATTTTTAAAGATGGTCTAATCCATAAAAATATTGTGAAAGTAGTAGTATACATTACGTGTTCTTCTCCAGGTATACGTGTTCTTCATAAATACATTTATTAACAAACCGGGCCGGGCGGGTGTTTCATAAATGCATCTATTAACACCTTGGTTGAATAATCCTAACCTTCAATATTAAGTTGTGAATGTCCGCGATTTGGCGGGGCAGCCTGTTAGGTTCGCAGCCATCGCGGACACTGTGCGATCGTTATTATGAGGCTTACATAGATTTGAATAGCTTCAACTAAAGGCGTAAACATCCGTGTTTTGGCAGGGTAAACTATTTAGTTTGCAACCATTGCGGATGTCTACGTTTTTTCGAAATTAAAGTGCAAAGAATGCCTCGGCTAAAGGCATTCCCATTCGTGTTTCGGTGGGCCAAGATATTAAATTTGTACCCATAGCGACTGTGTGATGCTACAGAATCTGAAATTCACTCCGACAAAGCCTTTACAGGCTGCATTTTGGGTCATAATGAGGTCAACAAGGTTGCAGGCCCGGGCCTCCTTATAAGTAGGTATGGTCATACTATCAGACCTAAGCCTTTTCTGAGCCTAATACGCACGACTACGTATTTGTACCCATAGCGGGTTGGTTACATTGTTACCCCGACCCGTACGCGCAAGTCTGAGCCAAATAGTTTCACTCTTGAAAGTTCGGACGCTATCTTATGCTACTGTTTACGAAGGTGTTTCTGATATGGGTAAGATCCATATGTATACAATGTGTAAAAAATTCATCCCGTTGGGGGTTACAGTATGCAAGCTTCTATGGCCATGATGATTATTATAATATCAGCGGTATATTCCGCCCCTAACTTGGTAGTGCAAAGACCGGGTAGCATAGCATACGTGGTCGCTATGCAACCGGATTACTTTGCACCCTTAGTGGAACTCAGATTCTTCTATGACCTGATTACCCTATACATATCTGAGCCTAATCATTTATTGCACGTCAATTTGGTGTGTCATGGATTATTATTGCAAAATTAAACATACTTTTGCAAAATACGGTTACACCTTTTTTTGAGAAAAAGGGAAATTGCTGTCATCAAGCTTATTGGACCAGGCTTTATAAGGTACTTCATACTTTCAAATACTCTTAATGTACATTATTTTGTTGGAATAACCACTGTTGTCGATGCCATCTTGGAGAAACCCGCAAACAGTGAAGGTTCAGCCGCCGAGATTGCCATGGGTTAGGAAAAAAGGACTGCATCATTATGGATGCATCTTGATTGTTTCAATTCACACGCTTTACTAAAGGAAAGAAAGGTACGTGTTTCATTGAATCTTTTAATGTCTTTGTGTGTACTAACAACGCGCAATACCTGTTTGCCATTCTATGTCATCCATATATCCATGACCCTTGCTGAAAGAATCTTGAACAAAATCAACCTGACTATCGCCTAAAGTAGCCTTCACCAAGACAAATGGTTTATATAAGATTTGGCATTACTACATTATCATGGGTTCTATACCTTTATCATTAAGTTTGTTTTAGAATTTGGAATCGTAAAAGTAGTTCATCCATGTTTAGTGTACTATTTGAAAACATGAAACCATTAATGCTTATGTGAATGGCACAGAGGGATTATAGTGAATAACACAGACCCATTGTAAAAACTTCATTGCAAAACAGAATTTATAAAAAAGCATAAACGAAATGAACATGAAATTCTAAAAAATTTGTTGCATTATAGGATTCGTTTTTTAACTTGCTCTTAAATTCATATAACTTGGATAACATGTATCCGCTTTAAATGAGTGCAGCTGTTGCTGCACGTTCGGCTATTTTCATTTTAGAACCCCTATTGAAATTGAGCCTTAGCATATTAGTACACCCGTTTGCTGAGAAAACATCCGCTGTTGTAACTAACAGGTTAGAGAATAATTGTTTTTTGTTAATTCAGAATTTTGTGTGTTTGGTCATATATGTCATTGGAATTTGGCTAATAAAATGACTTTGCTTGCAGAAAAGGTCATAATGAGGTCAACAAGGTTAGAAAAATGTTGATTCACAAGGCACTAGCATCTGAACTATAAATGCTGACGGGGTGAATATTTTTTTGCATATATGTTTCTTTTAGCTCATGTCTGTTGTATGCGTACGGATATTATCTTTTTTCAGAACAAACTACGAAATTCTAAAACATTTATCATATACAACGAAAGTTTAACTTCATGAACTTTACAGCTTTTATCTGTATTTAACACAATCACAGATTACACAATGACCTGACCGTCCCGAGAATTACAATAGAAGGAGGAATGGATGCCAAGAGATGTTGCAAAGTAGAAACACTGTGATTCATGTTGACTTGATTCATGTTGACTTGATCAGGCTATGCTGGCAACATCCTCTGTTCAGGTGTCCCGGTTTCTGGAATGACCACGAAGATGTAAGCTACATTCTTTAAACCTTGACCCTTTTTTTACTTTTGTTATTTTAAATTTAAGTTATCAGTATGGTTAGTGTAGAATTAGATTACGAAATGGGGTGTTTGGAATTGCATATCTAGGTATGCTCATTGCATAGTTTAAAAAGTCTAGACAAGTATATAAAATGGATGTAATGTCCAAAAGACCCTACACATGTTTTTTTGAATGGTTTTGGTAAAAAAAATAGGAAAAGGGATCATACCACTTTGGCTAAGAAATTAGTGATCTTATAAAGATATACCAAATGCCTCCTCATGTGATAAGATGTTTAATAATTAGATCAAACACAGGATGTAGGTCTTTGTAGTCACGTTAAAAACCAAGTAAGTTACCGCGACTTAAATGTGATAAACTATTGGAAATTTTTATCATTTTAGGATTTTAATAGATGACTATCATGCATAAAATTGCGACTGTAAGTTGAGTGTTTGTTAATTTTGACTTCTTTGGATGTTTTAGCTTAATAATATTGTAGTTTGGCTATAATTTAGTAACATATAGCTTTGCAAATGCATTAAACTCAAATCTGATATATGTGAACCAACAAAGTTTAAGACCAATATTTGACACTGAAAAAAGCCTTTTGTTTCTGAAATATTGTTCTTAAACTTCGTTGTTGCACATATTATTAAAGCAATAAAATAATCGATATTAACTCTTCGCATTGGTAGCGAGAAAAAGCACCCAATCTCATTGGTCCTGTGTGAGAAAATGAATCTGGTCTCAATGTTGTCAATCCATACATAATATCCAATACCAGATGCTTTTAAGGCTATCAAAAGGTCTGCCCTTAATCTATTAGATAGAACGACAGCGTATATGAGCGTATATGTTGTTATTTGATTACATACATGTTATTTGTTTATTATGTAGAACATACATTGAAAAGATAACCGGAAATTTCTAAACTCTCATATAAATGCTACGGCATGAAAATTTTGCACAAATTTAGGAGTTTAGTATGAATCTACTGTACCGATATTAAGTGTGTAGGCAAACGTCATGACACACGGCTACTAATATGATGTTATTTATGACACCTCAGTCTCAAAGGAAGATATATGGCAATATCATGTGATTAGTTTTGGGACATTATCAAAATAAATCGTGCATGCTTCACCAATATTTTCTAGTAAATTGGAGTATTTTAAAGTGATCGTCTTAGTGTAGTGTTCTTCCATGTTGGTGTTTGTTCAAGTTGATGCAAAATTATTTTACTATTGATTCTTTCTTCCATTTACCTACGCAGATTGCTCTGCAATTTGCAAAACGCAATAATTGCCAGAGCGTGCAATAGTTCTTACAAGCCATTCATAATGTTCCAAAAACCATATTTGTGACAATAGAACCCGATACAAAGGATGATTGGGAAGTTCCAGAGCTAAATGCAAAACATGCAGAGGGAGCCATTTTAAAGCAGGTGTCGACTCAATAGATTACAGTTTTTCTAATAATGGATAATTTGTTAGTAGGCATGATGGGTATTTTTGTGTAACAATTGTGTAAGAAAAATGGTTGGGGAGAAAGATGCGACGAAAAATCATACCGATATCAGAGTCTCGATTCTTTATGTAATTTTGCTTCAATCCCTACTATAAGTTTTGTTTATTTTGTTATCTCATGTTTTTAAATTTTGTGAATGAAGTATTTTATATTTATTCTTTGCTTGCAGCATTAGGAGCAGACATAGTGGTTCATGTTCTTCATACTCAAGTGGATATGCTCCTGGATTGTCGAGTTGCACCAAGAAACATGCGCAATGGTTAAGCATAGATCGCCCTCTAACCAGCAACATGATCTAACGCATTGGTATGTCCCTTGATGGGTTAGTTTGTATACATAATAATTGGCCCTAAAGAATAATTTGCGTTGTTTGATGATATTTAACATTGTTATTATATTTAGAGTTAATTTCATAATTCGTCCCTAATGTTTGTCGGGTATAACGGATTTAGTCCCTCCGAAACTTTTTTAACGGATCCAGTCCCCAAACTTTTGACCCGTATCGGGTTTAGTCCCTCTGACTAACTTTTGTTAGTCAATCCCGTTAAGTGGGGGGTACGTGGCATTTGAGGGGGGGTATTTTCGTCTATTCATATTTGGCGCCCATTTTAGGCATATATATAAACTTTCAGTAACACAATTCATCCCCAAATTTGTATCCCCCCCCCAAGAACCCTAAATCCCCAATCCAATTAGGAAGAAGTCCGGTAAGTGTTTGAATGTGCGAATCCTCACCTACATCCCCAATGCTGTGTCAATGGAGGGTTCGGAAAAAGGGACAAGAAGCAAATCCATATGAAGATTATAGTAAGTGTTTTTGTCAATCAATTAGGTTAAGTATAATCTAATTTTGAAACCCTAATTTTGAATTTTTCGTTTTTATCAACAGGAGAGTTTCCAAGTGTATTTTGTCTAAAGATTAACCATGGAGGTACATTCACACCTCCTCCTATGACTCGTTACAAGGGTGGTAAGGTAAATTGGGTTGATGATATTGATTCTGATACTTTTTCTATAGTGGAAGTAACTAGTATGCTGCAAGAGTTAGGGTATGAAAATCCTTGTATGGCCTATTATTATAAGAAACCTAACTCAGAGCTAGAAAATGGTCTTGTAGAATTAGTTGTTGATAAAGATGTGTATGAAATGCTAATGTATGTTGATAAGTTTAAGGTTATAGAACTGTACACTGACCATACTGTTAAAAAGCAACATGTTTTAACACAAGAGCCTTTGGCTACAATTATTGATGTGACTCAACCTGATAGTAGTTCTGGTAATGAGGCAGAGGTTGATGTAAGTGAGGATGAGTGGTTAAGGGAGTCCTTAAAAAAGTTGCCTATAAAATCTAAGAAAGGTCAACAGTCTAGTAGGAAAGAAGTAGGGCAATCAAGTAGGAATGGTTCAGGTAGTGAGAATGGTTCAGGTAGTGATTCTGGTTCAGATAGTGAAGACAGTGACTATTTTGTGGATGAAGAGAACTTGATAGAGGATGTAGATGTTGATATGGCTGAGTTTAAGAGACACACAGATCCTGGGGTAGAATGGTTAGGATGTAAAGAGAATGTGTTAGAGGAGAATGAAGTGTTTGAGTTAGAAGAGGTTGATCATGAGGAATTTGATAGTGGAAGTGATTCAGATGAAGGTGTTAGGAGAAAAGCATTAAGGAAAGTTGCTAGGATGAATAAGGCAATACAGGGTAAAGGAGAAAGAGTTTATAAAGAGGATTTCTTTCTAGGAGAACAGTTTGCTACTAGTAAACTAGTTAAGGATAAAGTCACTAGAGTATCTGTGGAACAAAGAAGACAATTATCCTTGAAAAAAAATGACAAGCTAAGGGTGAGGGTTGTTTGTAAAGGCCAAGTTCCAGATTTTGCTAACAATGACATGGGAAGTGTTATACCTTTTACTGGTGATCAAAATGGCCCAATTAGTAAAGTAAAGCCCAAGTCCATTTCTAAGAAAGAGAAAGTGGCAAAACCTAGGGAATCTTATGCTTGTCCTTGGGCTATGCAAGTGTCCAAGTTGCCCAATGAGGACACCTGGGAAGTCAGAACCCTTAAGGATACTCACACATGTCTACAATCAAGAATAGTATCAAAATGCACAGCAACTTTTCTTTCTAAGGATGTAGAGGAAACCATTAAACCAAATGACAAGATTACTTTTGAATACCCTTAAGGATCAATTGCAGAAAAAGTTTGAAGTAGGAGTATCAAAGCAGAAGGTGTTCAGAGCTAAAAAAATGGCTTATGAAAGAGTTGTGGGACTATAAGCCGCATAGCACATTAAGAATTACTGTATGGAATTGAAAGAGAAGAATCCAAACACTGCAGTTAAGATAGAGTGTTGAAACACCAGAATATTCCCAGACAGTGAAAAAGAAAGTTCAAGCGGATTCTACATATGTGTTAGGTACCTTTAAAAGAATTTTTTCAAAGTGGAGAAGAATTTCTTAGGTCTATGCTGATTGTATCTTGTCTGGACTAAACCCCTGGCCAAATTCTAACTGCTGTTGGAGTAGACCCAAACAATGGGATCTATCCACTTGCATATGCTGTAGTTGAATCTGAAAGCAAGGATTCATGGAAGTGGTTCCTTGACTGCCTAGGTGATGATCTTGAGCTTTTCAGAAACTCCAACTTCACTTTTATATCTGACAGGCAAAAGGTAATTTTCATACTTAAAACTCTTTTTTAAATGTGTTGTATATATACTAGTTTTCTCATATATTCTGTTTTATACTTAGGCGGTGTGATACCAGCCAAGCGGAGAATTCCAAATGCAGACATAGGTTTTGTCTCAAACACATCTATGATAATATGAAATTGCTTGGCGAGTTAAGTTTTTACAGGAAATTTTATGGAAATGTGCCACTGCTTCCACCATACAGAAAGTTTCAGATAACAGAATGGAAGAAAATGAAAAATTCACAACTAGAAGCTTATGAATGGTTTGAAGGAAGATCCCACCACAACAACTGGCTAGTCTCACTTTACAGTACAACTTGTATTATTTTTTGTATTGCATTAAGGTTAGTCTAACAATGGTGTGATGTAAATGCAGGTAGTCAAAAAGCAATAGTTTCTTTTGAATAACATGTGTGAAAGTTCTAACAGGCGCTTCTAGATGGAAGGGACAAGCCTATTATCACTTGTCTAGAATACATAAGGGAATACCTTATGAAGAGAATTGTGAATGTTCAGAAGGTGCAAGACAAGTGTGATGGACCTTTAACACCAAGTACTGCAAAGATCTTTAAGCTTATAGTCGGGCTGCTGCAAAGTTAATGGTAAGTACAAAAGAATGAAAATTTTTTACTTGCTTGTGTTAGATTTAACATATTGGATGTAATTTTCTTAGGTTGAATGAAATGGTATTGACTTGTATACAAGTAACTTGTCCCTGGGTGATCAATTTTGTGTTAATCTGAGTGAAAGAGTATGTAGTTGTAGGAAATGGGAGTTGAGTGGAATACCCTGCACACATGCAGTTGCTTCCATATGGGATCAGGCAAATAATGGGATAGATACTGGAATACCAGAGTCTTATTGTCTTCCAGTTCATTGGTTAACAACATGGAAAGAAGATTTAAATAAATTTAAGATAAATCCAGTGAATGGACCACAGGGTTGGAAGAAATCAGATGTGCCAACAACCATTATCCCACCAAAACCTCACCCACAGATTGGCAGACCCCCTAAGAAAAGGAAAAAGAGTGCAGCTGAGCTTGCAGATGAAATGATGAAGTCTAAGAAGCTGACAAAGACAGGAAAGAGTGTTACTTGCAAATTGTGTAAGCAGGTTGGTCACAATTCAAGAGGCTGCAAGAGTAAAAAAGGGGGTGGTTCACAACAAGCTGGTGTTGCTGGTCATGGAGATGTTGCTCATGGTTCACAACAAGCTGGTGTTCATGGTTCACAAACCACACAGAGTACACCACAAGCTAGTTAAGTTATGTACTTGTATGTGTTGACTATCTAAGGTGAAACACTATGTCTATTTCCTTTGGTACTTTAAGATGTAAGTTAAGTGTTGATATTTGACTTTGTATAGGTCAAACACTGGTTTTTTACCAACTATCTTTAATGAAGTGTGGTTTGATAGATTGTTATGAATGTGTTGTTAATGCAGTGTGTTGGTTGATTGTTATGAATGTGTTGTTAATGCATATCTCCCTTTTACCCATTTTACTAGGTGTTGTAAATGCTAACCAACTGCATATAGGTTACCTGCATACTAAAACACCAAATGCATAACACTGAATTAAGGTGTTTTAGTAGCTTACATACCATAGAAATAGAGTTAAAAAAGGACATAACTTAAGACATAACATAAGACATAAAGTAGCAATTACATAACAACTTGCAACCACATCATGGAACCACAACCTGCAACCATAACTTCAATGCTTCATAGGAGGCTTCTTTCTCAACTTTTTCTCAATCTCAACCCATGTCAAGGTATTGCAAAGACCCAACACAGCTACAGGTATTGTAGGGCTTTTCTCAATCCTTTTTGATCCCATAGCCTTACCAAATGGAACAAACTTGTCAACTGGGAATGTGTCTTGATAAAATAGCAGGTCATCATCCTTGGTGGTCATGACCTCATCCTTGGTGGTCATGACCTCATCCTCATCTTCTTCATCAGTTGTTTCATCTTGCACCCATGTGTTCCAGTAATCATAATCAGCATAGACTCATCAGTACTTTGATACCCATACATCCTTATCAATTCTGGGTGGCAGGGTCGACTCTTAAAGCTTTCAGCAATCCTTGGGGTAACATCAGGCCTTGGCCTTTCAGGTGACCCAAATGGAGGAACTAAGGATTTAGAAGACCCCACATTACAACATATCCTATCAATGATTAACAGTGAGGATTAACAAACAATAAGAATAGCAAAAAGACTTACCTGGTACTTTGCCTTTGCCTTTGCCTTTGTCCATATTGATCAACAGAGAAGTAAGTGAAAACGGCTAGGGTGAGGGTGAAAATGATATTAGGGTTATTGCCTATTTATAAGGGAAAATGTAAGGTGGTTGGATAATAAATAACTTCACCAACCATGCAAAATCATTGCTACAAACTGAGATTAAAAAAGATATACATAGAATCAAAATACAACTAATGTCATACATTTCCAAACCATAATCTCAGCTACATTTCCAAACCTATGTCAGCTACATTTCCTATGTTAGCTACATTTCCAAACCATAATCTCCAATACTCCTTCAGTAGTTACCCCTCACAAACATTTTATTCAATTCAAACCAGTTACATTACAATGTCATACATTGTTACCAAAGTCAAGAACAATACACAAAAACACACTACTAACAATATCCTATCATAAATTTTGAATTTTGACTTAATAAAAGTGAATTCAGACTTCAAATGCTTCTCACCGAATGAGTTGTTGGAAACCACCCCACTTGTGCCATCCATCACACCAACAGGCATCCTGTTCATCCTCTTCAATGCTTTGTTCTCCTCATGTAGTGAATAAACCAAACCTTTGTAGTAGTCACTAGGAAGTTCAAGATCCAAAAACCCATAAACACCACACTTCTTTGATTTGTCACGAATTGGGCATCCTCTAAACCTTCTACCAGGGTTATCAGTGGTCCAAGCAGTTTAAATGGGAATAGGGTGTGGAGGTTTGCAGTCACAATGGGTTTTGTTACTAACATCTTGATTGTAGCGTCGGTATGAGGAAGAAGATGATGAACTCATCTTGATTGGGGTGTGTGAATTGAAACACTAATTTGTGTGTGTGGGAGGATGAAGATGATGAACCCTAAGAGGGTATAACAGCCGAAAATACCCCCCACTTAACGGGATTGACTAACAAAAGTTAGTCAGAGGGACCAAACCCGATACGGGTTAAAAGATTGGGGACTGGATCCGTTAAAAAAGTTTAGGAGGGACTAAATCCGTTATACCCGACAAACATTAGGGACGAATTATGAAATTAACTCATATACTTATAAAGTAAATGTTTTATTTATTATATAATTTTATATGAAAATTTAAATAATTAAATTTAATATAAAATAAATAATATTATATGTTAGGTTGAGTCGTTAATAAATGATAAAAAAAAGTTAAAATTAGTTGTATAGGTGAAGAAATAAAAAAAATTAATGAGAGATTGAGTTGTAATGAGTTGTAATGAGTTGTTAATAAACATGGTTTAAAAGCGAGTTTTTTTAGGTCTGTTGCACTTTTATATAAGGTTTCCCAAAGTAATTTGAGGTTTTGGTTTTTCACATATGTGATATGCAAGTAGCTTTTGCCCGCACGTTGTGGAGGGTTTCAAACTATATATAGTCTTAAGTTTAGGGGTCAATTAATGAATAGTCTTAAGTTGTGGACAATATATTTCTTATTGAGTATAGCTTTTTGTTTATTAGATGGCTTTATCACTTTAGTTGTAGTGATTAAGTTTAGGGGTCAATTAATCATAAGTGGGATCACATAATTTGGTAATTTAATTTATTTATTTTTTGAACAGCGGATTTTATTAAGAAACTAGCAAGAAGCTAGAAATACAGAGAAATCAAAGAAGGGTTTTTAAGCCAATCATATGCATATGATAATGTGGATAATACATCTTATGCAATATAAGCACAATCCCAATGATTAACTTCTATCTATGACCAAATCATTGTCTATCCAAACAATATATAGCATCAATATAGATGCTAATGCAATACAATGTAGGCGATAAGGTAATATGAAGATGTTTTAAAGCGAAGTAAAGAAAGTGCAAACCAGTAAGCGATGAATTCGAGCACCAAACTCGAGAGTTTTCTTCACTATGTCAACAAGCTCCCTTTAGGCGGAGAAAACTGTCACAACTAAGCTTACACCGATTTCTGACACTAAGCCAAATGTCAAGTTCTAATCCTAGCTAGAACCAATCTATCACAACTACCCATACTACTTCACAACAATTCACAACTTCACTTCACCACACAACTTTTTCTTTACTTCGCGACTTCACTTCACTTCACAACTTCACTTCATAACTTCTCTACACTTCACAACTTCACTTCACAACTTCACTTCACAACTTCTCTACCCTTCACAACTTTTCTATACTTTACTTTACAACTTCACTTCAACTAGACACTACCTTGATCACACCAATCTATCACTACTTACTAAGATCACCCCGATCTAACTATACTTAAAATGATCACCACAATCTACCTAGTATACACAACTGCGATACACACCTTCACAATATACATAAATGATTTACAAGATATAATACAATTGCAACAAGGTTGCAAGGACACACACTAATCTATAATACTTCTTTACTTGATGGTAGGAAGTATTCTTCTCTTGCACTTGAGGATCTAAGCTTGGATCACTTGGAAATAAAGCTTTATGATTAAATGATCAAAGGAATGTGGGAAATGTGTGGACTGATTTTAGACAGAAAAAAGAATGAGTGCAAAAGGTGAGAAAATCAGTAGGGAACAATCCAGTATTTATAGGCAAACTGGGGAGCCTTTTTGTCTGGCCGGTCCCCTTAATTAGGGTGTCGGCCCCCTTATAATTAAGGGGACCGCCCTTATATTTAAGGGGGCCGGCCAGGCCAGGACGCTCCCTTTTTTGTCTTTTCCAGGGGAGGTGTTTTCTGGAACATTTCTAGCCGTTTTTAGGTAGAAAATTTGAATTCAAAATATTTATTTGAATAAAACATTTCTTTTAAATCTAAAAATGTTTTGTAAAAGTTATAAAAATGTTTGTGACATTTTTATAAAAAAATGTGAGGTTAAATAAAAATTCCTTTGATCATAAAATAAATTAAGCATTTATTTATTCATACCTTAAGTGATTTACGTCGGGTGCAAACTTCGTTGAAGCAGACTTGAGACGTCGAGAGATGTTGTCGTATGAATGCATTGATGATTTGTGATCACAAGTAACTTAAGCACTTTACGTTATGTGTTATAAATTACATGTTTGTCATCACCAAAACATGAAGAGAATGTATAGATTAAATATCGTAATATTTCTACCAACAATCTCCCCCTTTTTGATGATGACAAAATATGTAAACTATAACTCATAGTAAAATGTATAAGTTACTTGTTTACACTTCTTCTCCCCCTTTTGTCGAAACAAAAAGGTGGACACTCCAAGCCATTCATTCCATTAGATGAGACTTTTACTAAACTTCAATCGTTGAACCAAAGAGGCGAGCTTGCATCATCCCATAAACCCCGTAAAATCATCCCAAGATATCTACATGACACTCGAGCACCTTAGCTCTTTGCACTCCTATGACATTGCATTTCTGTAATATAGACTCTAGCGACATCATGGATCAAATTTGTTGAAAAATCTTACCTACATCAAGGTTTAGTTCGTGAACAATATTAATATATAGGACGCGATATCTTAAGGGTTGGATAAATATATCAAGAATGTCTGTAGATGTTCATAAGGTTGCAACCTCCCCTCGGTGTATGCTCCCCTTGTTTGGGCACTAAGGAATCGAGCTACGGAAGTGTGCTACAAAAGAAATAATTTAGTAGAAAAGTACACATATATATAATAACGATGATAGCTATATATATCAATGCACTAACGGGGAACAAGACATGCATGTCTTAGATATATGCACTTAAACTATGATATTTAAAAGAAAAATTAACCTAGACACGATGACGTATACTAAGACTGAAACAATGTTTAGGAAAACCAATTCGATAAGGTTCACCGGACACATGCTAAGACTTGACCAACACCTTCGGTATATTACCGACTTTAATAAACGACGAAAAATTTTTATTGATTGACACCACTATTATTATGAGAATGACTTCTTCCAAGATGCCATTTGGATAAGGAGTATTAACGTATTTTGATCAACACGTTCCTTATGGTATCATCATCTAACCAAGATGATGATGTGGATTTGAATAGACTAAGGATTGTATTGAGAGATTTCTAAATCCTCAAAGTTTCTTTGTTAAGCATTATGTATGCTTTTCATGTTTGGGGTGTTTACGGATAAACATTATCATAAGACTTTAGGTCGAACTAAATGTTAATGATAAGGATGATTTGTTGAGGAAACATAAACGAAGAAGGATGAGCATGAATAGGAGGGAAAGGTGCTGACTATAGGTTTGTTGGGTGTTTTGTTAGTTGTTAATGTTGACGGATAAAGGTGAAAATATGAAAATGGTGTAAGAGAAGTGAGAGACTTGACCCAAATTTGGTGTATGACTCTTAACAAACACTTGAAGATTTTTGATGTCTTATTGGTGTTCTTCACTTTGCTAATAAGTGGAAATGATTGGATGAAAAATGAAAGACACGATATTGTGATGACTCAACAACACTTAAAAATTGAATATCTTCTTTGTGTTCTTCCTGCTAAAAGTGAAATGATTGATTTGATGAGACGATTCATTACGAAATGCAATTGGCTTTTAACAACATAGGCACACATGCTTACGAGTGTCGGGATATGAGGATGAGACTTATTTCATTACGAAATTCACTTGATTTTGACAACATAGACACACATGCTTATGAGTGTCAGTATATGAGGACGAGACACATTTCATTATGAAATTCACTTAACTTTAGACAACATAGGCACACATGCTTATGAGTGTCGAGAAATGAAGATGTGACGCATTTCATTGCGAAATTCACTTATGGAGAATGGTTACATGGTGAATCTTCTTGTGAAGATGACTAGGTGGGATAAAAATCGAGATTGGTTAGTGGTTAAGGATGACTCGGTTTTACATTGTTGGTTTCTAGTGAATAAGAATCACATATGTGAGTTCTTGAAGTATTTGGTTAAAGGGATATATGTGAACATGTGTGTTTTCCCTTCCCTTTTAATTCGTGCTCATCCGGACATAAATTATAAAAAGAATAAATGAAGAGAAATAACGACGGAAGTGATTAGCTTAAAATTGTCATGACGGATGACAGTTAGCATACGATGAACTTCATTCGCGAAGTTATGTAGCTCTTCTCGAGTGTTGCGAATGTTAATAGAACAATCACACGACGAGGTACGAGGTTGTCTTGAAGGTGATGCGGAAAATGTGGATGGAAAATGTTATCCCATTATACTTATTAATAGCGGGTGATTAAGGTTTTTGTGAAACGACTTAGACATAACATGAGTGACTTTTATTTGCATTTCGCGACTTAAGAAGCTTAACATTTCGGATGAAGTGTTTAAGTTGTCGAGATGTTATCGGAAATGTATTTCATAGTAACAAAGATTTAAAATGAGAATGACACATTTATGAGATTTGTTTCATCGTTCCTAGACCTAGACTTTAAAAGGTTCACATTTGATTGGTTTGGTGAGGATGTCGGCGATGTTGTCTTCCTACAAAACTTTTTCAATAAAGATATGTCCTTTTGGACATTGTCGCGAAGGGGGGGGGTGGGGGGAAAAAAAAATAATTTTTGGATTGACGAATTTTGAGAGTTTTTCTATATATGATCGATGGATAATGTTCGATCCTCATTGTGTATGAGGTGAGCATGACGGATAAACCATCATGACATTCCTAAGGGGATGGAAGGACTAACGGAAGTTAAAGTACTTATTTTAGGTGTGTATATTAAAGCGGCTTACGAATCACTTTTGTAAAAAACTCGTAAGACTTTGTCAACGAAGGTTTGATGTAAGCTTTTATCTTTAGGACAGAGGCATTTTAACATACTTGTTGTTAAAAGCTTGAATATGAATTATCGGATCCTATTGTCCTTTACCGTTTTGCTTTGGATCGGCGAGTTAAAGATACTTGAATTATTTCGATGAATTATTTAGTTGTCATACCTACTTGGTAAGAGTGATAGATATGTATCTAATATTTCCTTGATGAAAGAGTGGATTATTTGAAGAAGGTGAGATGATGGATTAATAGGTAATGTTTGGGTGAAGTACTTAGGAGATATAAGTCCATTTTTTATCGGACCTCTTTTGAATTTTTAAATTTGTGACACGGACGCGAAGAAAAATATTCTAGTGTGAGAAAATATATACCTAGATGCATAAGACCTATAGATATAGGCATATAAGTTTATCTAAGCATGCATCGACACAATAATCAACAAGATTAATGTGTCAGACTCTATGGCATTTAAACGTCAATTTTCATATATTAATTGTCATACATTTAAGTGTGGGTGTACAATTAACACGTAAGTCATGTAAAATAACGCATACAAAACATTATAATTTTAAATGTAATCGTCATGTAAAACATGTTAGCATTTAGCATTTAGGAACATGTGTCATTTAGATAAACTAAGAAATATTTTATCTAAATTATTAAAAAAAAGACAAATGCCTTTATAGTGGACATGCATTTAATATCTAAGCAATTAAACGTTGAGCATCAAGATTATGAGGACATATAATTGAATTACATGGGAACAAGTAATCATCTTGAAACATTAAAGCACATATGTGAGGTGCATTGTGTCTAGATTGACTAAGGAGAAGTCTAATTTCTACGTGCTTAGTGTGTACTCCTAATGAGATACAAAGTCTATTGATGTAGACTATCATTAGGCACATTTAGGAAGAGCCATTTAATCAAATTAGAGAATGAATATGAGACTATCAGTAGTGGTGTTCAATTCAGGCTAAACACGACCATTTTTACGGGTTATACACCGAACCCAACTTCACTCTTATAAGCAATTCCACCGTTAGGTCAAACTGAAATTCTAGTGCAATTGATTCTCCAATAGTCATTCTCATGTTAGACAAAATAAAATTCTTATATTTGCCTAATGAAGTGTAGCAAAGATAAAATTTGTATTATCTTTTCATAGAGGGCCTAACATGATTCAACAAAGATACTTTAATTCCGGTTCACATAATCCTAATCAAGATGTGCGGAATTCTAAGATAAGCGTAAGCAAGTTGTTTTAATCTTTTGTTCAAGATCTATAGGTTGTTTGGTTTCGATTACATATTGCTTGATTTAATGGATATCTTATATTTAGTCATCTTACATGTGTAGTTGTCACATGTGATATTTAACGTGTTTGGTTTTTTGAAAGCCAAGAGATGTGCTTATTTGTGACAATGACAAATATGTTATATTTTGGAGTATTTTAATAGTTTTCTATTTCATGTCATGTGAAATGAATCTCATCAATAATATTTATCTTAATTGAGTTTGTGATTTTTTAATGATAAATAATTAAAAATAGACATATTTTATTTTTAAACAAATATGTTTTTCTAAAATTATTATTCTTATCAATGTTGTATATCGTAATTAAATAAGTATTTGAATAAATGTATTTATACTCATTTATGCATTAACACATATTTTGATAGGTTATTTTTCAATTCTAATAACTTATATTTTTCTAATTATATGTAGCGTATTTTCTTGTAACACAACCATTTATGCTGCGAAGAAAATAAAATGCATATGATATATTATCCTTTATCAATCGTTTAATACGATAAGTCCATAAAATCTTTAAATATTATGTTTCCCAAACATCATGTTATCCTAGGTGAATAAACAAGAATATTATTCTTATTTGAGAACTTGGTTAAAAGTGAATTTTTAGCTTTGAGTTGCTTTGTTTTATGTTGTGATGAGCCAAAGTTTACATAATTGTTTAGTTTGTTGTGTTTGGTTTTCAAAAATGACACATTTACCAATTGCATTGCAATGTAAATTGCTTGAATATTTCAGACAAAACATCCAAGTCATCAATCCTACTTCATTGTGTATTTTATGCATGTAAAAAACATATTAGTCTAATATTTGGAACACAACCATTGGACAAGTAGACTCAATATGGCATCATCAACACAAGTGTGAGTTATGATTCAATGCATATTCTTTTCATCTAGAAAATGATGTAATTATTCTTATATCAATCGAGTGTGATTGAGTATGTAGATCCAAGATAATATCTTTATTATAATTTGATATAATCTTGAAACTAAACAAATAATAATCTGATTTTATGTCCATACTCAAAAACTTATCAATTAGATTCGATATAGAATCGAGATCTTTCTTGACCCTCACAAACACTCATTTAAAAGAAAATGAATAAATATTTTAATAGTGTGTTTCATTAATCCTAAGGCTATTAGTAAGTGCGAGGACATTTAAAATGATGACCTAAGTGAGTTATTATGTTTAATAAGGTTTACAAGATGTTGATGTAAAATTTGCAAACAAAGTGATCTTTTCCTATATGCAATGCAAGAACAATTTCGCAATCTTAATGCAAAAAAACTAGCATAAGTTCTAGTTAGGCATAATCTAGAAAACTAGCTACAAACGAATATTGTACATGGCACATGTGCTTAGACATTCAATTAGCTTAATTAAAAATAGCAACGATCATTTTAATAATTTCTAGTAACAAACTTAAGACATGCAATAATAATCATGTAGATACACAAAAAAATGTTTGTCGTCGTTTTTGTGATTGTATAACAGTATACACGAGCTCAGTTTTATTTGAAAAAAAATAGTTTCATCCATTTTAAAAATTAAACCAATTTTGATTAATTTTGAAGGTTATTTACACCATTGTTCAAAGATTAGACCGACTAGAAATGTCCGACACGAAAAGAAAGATAAATTCAAGTATTACGTTTTAATGAACGGTTGCGCACTCTCAACGTTTGGACAATAAGTAGTATTTTGCCTTTCTGACTAACTTAAGTTTGAAATAAATACTTGGAAGTATTTTTATATGAAAGTAGACTCAATTATCTTCAAAATGGCGGGTGGCACAACTTCTACGGACTTACGGTTGATTTTATATGAATTTTCAAAGTTTCCAAAAATCTGTCAAATCAAACAGGTGGTCCCCTTAAATATAAGGGGGCCGACCAGGAATTAAGGGGGCCGTCCATACACTTTAAGGAGGCCGGCCATTTGACACTCAGATTTTCTATTTTTTTGTATAAAATTGTTTACTGACTTTGCAAAAAGGTGTACAACTTTCTGAACTTGATTCCCAGAACACTATAACACTTATTTTAAGCATCAATTTTTTTACCTCGGGCTAGTATAATTAGTGTATTTAACAACAAAACTAATACAAGTTAAGCAACAAAACACTTTTCATATTTAATCCCCCTTCATGAGTAATTTGATACATAGATCGTACTCAATTTTTAAAACCATTTGTTTTGAAAATTAGAGCGACGTGGCTCTGATACCAATTGTGGAAATTATAGAATACCAATTATGGAAATCGTAGAGGGGGGTGAATACGTTTCCATTTAAAAACTTAAAATATTTCGTATAAAATTATCCATCAAGTTAGATGCAATATGATACGTGTGCATTAACTACATCTATTTCACTAGAACATGTCATAGCACTATAAGCACAATTACTATGTTAACTTTTATCTATGACACTAATTCATCATCAAAACACTATAAGCAAACAATTAACACACAATTACGATCTAATGCAAATATAAATGTAGGCGATTAAGGTAAATAAAAGATGTTAAAGCGAGAAAGAAAAAGAAAAGTGCAAACAGACGCGGAGGATTTATAGTGGTTCTGGCACAAAGCACCTCTTCGCCCTATCCACTCCCGAGTAACCAACTCGAGAGTTTACTTCAACTAGGCTATCAGCTCCTTTTAGGCGAGAAAGCCGCAACACATATAAGCTTACACGACTTTCCGATAACTAAGCCAAATGCGAGTTTATCCTAGCTGAACGATTTCTATCAAAACTTAACACAACTTTACAACAATTCACAACTTCTCTTCACCATACAACTTTACTTCACTTCACTTTACAACTTCACTTCACTTCACTACTTCTTCACTACGGTTCACAATTTTACTTCACCTAGACACTACTACGATCACACCAATCTAACACTAGTTACTAAGATCACCCCGATCTAACTATACTTCCTATGATCACCACGATCTAACAACTATACACACCATGATCACTATGATCTAACTATTACACAAGTTTAGAATACATGGACTCGATCTATACATTATGAATGTAAGACATGTCACGAATGCACTAACTAAACTACATAACTTCGAATTTTGATGATAACGAGAGTTCTTTCTTTGCAATTGGAGGCATAAGCTTGAATCCTGAAACAATTGCTAAGATTTAAATTATCAAAGATGTAGTGATGTTAAAGTGATTTAGACAGAGAAAGTGTTGTGCAAAAAAGGTTTGTAAATCAGGTGGTTAAATACTCCAGTATTTGTTAGGGCACATGGGGGAATCTTTTTGTCTGGGTGGTCCCCTTAATTAGGGTGCCGGACCCCTTAATAATTAAGGGGACCGCCCTTATAATTAAGGGGCCCGCCCAGCCCAGACGCTCCCTTTTTTGTCTTTTCTGGGGGAGGTATTTTCTTAAACATTTCTAGCTGTTTTTAGGTAGAAAATTTGAATTTAAAATGTTTATTTTGAATAAAATATTTCTTTTAAATCT
Source organism: Tanacetum coccineum (assembly GCA_026074375.1). NCBI lineage: Eukaryota > Viridiplantae > Streptophyta > Magnoliopsida > Asterales > Asteraceae > Tanacetum > Tanacetum coccineum. Next base: position 29,337 of record BQNB010049734.1, read on the forward strand.
AAAAATGTTTTGTAAAAGTTATAAAAATGTTTGTGATATTTTTATAAAAAAATGTGAGGTTAAATAAAAAAATTCCTTTGATCATAAAATAAATTAAGCTTTATTTCTTCATACCTTAGTGCTTTACCTCGGCGTGTAAACTTGTTGAATAAACTTGAGCGTCGCGAGATATTGTCGTATGAATGCTTGTTGATTTGTGATCACGCGTAACTTAAGCACTTTACGTTATGTGTTATAAGTTACATGTTTGTCATCAACAAAACATGAAGAGAATGTATAGATTAAATATCGTAATATTTCTACCAACATCATCAACAGTTATTTTGGTGAAATTAAAAGATGTGGACTCTATGAGTAATATGTACACGATTTGTAAGAATGAAGGTTTTTTGGACTTAAAAATACTCATTCGGGGGCCTTTGGATTTGGATTCAATTCCCTTCATCATTATCGTGTGCTAAGTTTCAAGATAATGTTAGTATGCAATGCCTATACACATCAAACAAACCAGCTTCACCCTTTTTTAAAGTAGATGAACGCTTGATTTGGGTTGAGATCAATGGTTTGCCTCTTTGTGCTTGGGGTTCGAATGCTTTTAAGAAAGTGGCAGGTATGGTTGGTAAATTTATGTTTTTTGAAGCCGAAGAGTCTACTGCTATGAGTTCAGGTAGAATTTGTATCTCCACGCGATCTCATAAATTCGTTTCGTAAAAAGTCTATGTCAAAGTACATGGGGAGAACTTTGAGGTTCACGTACATGAACTTGGGTACTTGGTGTATTAAGATATAGATGACTCGAATTGATACTTCTTCCCTATTGTGTGAATGAGATAGAGAATCTGGGTTGCAGATTCTGTTGAAGAACTTCAGTGGACGCCTTGAATGATCTTAATGGATAACTGTTAATAAAAAATGGCTCCATGGTATTAACGAAGATGAAGTTCAAAGGCAACTAAATGCCCACCACTATGGAGCAGCCAGAATTTTACGAAAAGAGCAAGTCCTCACGATTATTAACTTGCCTAAGGTGGTGATATGAATCATCAGATCCAAAAATCACCACTGGTTTTGAACATATGAAAAAGAGTTTTTCCAATACAAGTTGTTGGGAATTAAAGACTTCTAAAGTTACTACTGTTAGTTTTGGAAGTTAATGTTGCTGGTTCAAGTTTGTGCTACTGTTGAAGATTAGAGAAAACAGTCTAAGTCATTAGTACTGTTAGTATTATAGTTAGTGTTGCCAGTATAAAGTGTTAGTACTGTTAGTTTATTAGTACTATTAGTTATATAGTTAGTATTGTTAGTATAAATACGTGTAGTGCTAGCTAAAGTGATTGTATGCATGAGATATATTAGGAATAGATATGCATCGATCACTTGACGCGTTTTGTAAGCCCGTTAGGGTTTCCTTAGTGTATAAAAGGAACCCTACGGCATAGATCTAGATATCAGTTTTTCATATTGGTATTCATAGTTTTGCATAGCAATCTAGTTAGTATTATACTATTTTGTAATTTAAAAATAGTATTCATTATTGAAAGTTTAGTAAAAGATTCTTGGTTCTTTTTATGTTTTCATTGTTCTTCTTGGTATTGCAAACTAGAATTCCGCCATAGTTTGTGATATTTCAATCTTAGTTTTTACTATAATTGTTTGGATCCTATCCAATATAACTAAGTTTAAATGTAGTAAGAACTGTCAGAAGGGATTCAACAAGTTGGTTATCAGAGCCTTTTCAAAAAACTTTTCTGATAAGAAGAACACTATATCTACACAAGATCTCATAATCAAAGAGAAGATAGAATCACAGTCAGAAACTACCCAAACAGTGTCTGCACTAAAACTTCTATACTCAAAACAGGAGACTATGATCTATGGAGCATGAGAATGGAGCAATATCTTACTCACACTGATTATGCTCTTTGGGAGGTTACTGTGAATGGTGATGCACCTGCTCATGTTTGCATCAGTAGGCTGAAGGTCCTATTCCTCCATAAAACGGCAGAACAAAAAGCTGCAAGAACGACTGAATGAAGCAAAAAGCACTCTATTGTTTGGTTTTCCTGATGAGCATATTGATAGTTTCATGGAATCAAGTGCAAAGACCTATGGAAGCTATCAGACAGGTTTGGAGGCAACAAAGAATCAAAGAAAATGCAGAAGACCATTCTGAAGCAGCAATATGAGAATTTTACTGCATCAAGATCTAAAGGACTGGATAAAACCTATGATAGGTTTTAGAAACTCATCAGCCAATTGGAAATTCATAGTGAAGTTATCTCTTAGAAGATGCAAATCTAAAGTTGCTGAGAAGTCTACCATCATCTTGGAACAATATTGCTTTAATCATGAGAAACAAATCTGATCTAGACACAATGAGCATGGATGATTTGTACAACAATTTAAAGGTTTATAAAGCTGAGATTAAGGGCCAATTAAGCTCAAGATCAAACTCTCAGAATGTGGCTTTTGTATCTTTATAAAACACTAGCAGTACTAATGAAGCAGTTAATACTGTCATGAAGTTTCTATGTAGTTCACAGGGACATGCTTATTCCTTAACCTTGTTGTGTGTCATATTTCCTTCTTTGTATATCAATCTAATAGTCCACAAATAGACAATGAAGATTTGGAGCAGATTAATACTGATGATCTTGAAGAGATGGATCTCAAATGGCAGGTGGCCATGCTTACCATGAGGGTGAAGAGATTCTTAAAGAAGATAAGAAGGAATCTGAATTTCAATGGCAAAGAAACTGTTGGCTTTGATAAGACAAAGGTTGAATGTTACAACTGCCATAGGAGAGGTCACTTTGCTAGAGAATGCAGGGCACCAAGGAATCAAGGGAATAGAAATGGAGATGCTCCAAGAAGGATTGTACTAGTAGAGACTCCAGTAAATGCCTTCATTTTTCAAGATGGGATAGGTGGTTATGATTAGAGCTTTCAGGCTGAAGAAGGACATAACAAACTCCCTTGCTTATGGATATACATCCCAAGGTTCATCAAGTTTCATCAAGTTCAGACTCTGAGGTATATACTTGCTCTAAAGATTGCTTAAAATCATATGAAACTCTTCAAAAATAGTATGATCAACAACGTGATGCTCTTAAAAAATCTAATCTATAAATTATAGGTTATTAATTAGGCTTAGAATCATTAGAAGCTAGAATTGTTATTCATCAAAAACATGAAGCTGTTTATGAGGAAGACATTGCATTTTTGAAATATGATGTTAAAGTAAGAGATAATTCTATAACAGAGCTTAAAAATCAGTTAGCAGAGGCTTTAAGAGAAAAATATGATTTAAAACTAAAATTAGAAAAGTTTGAAACATCATCTAAGAGCTAAACTTAAATGATAAACAGTTCAAAACAAGTGTTAATAAAGGTTGGCGTTGTGGTTTTGACGGTTAAATGAATGACATGAATTGCTATGATTTCATCTGAATTCAAAAAAGGTGAATGTTTGAAAGTGCATCTGTAGTTGTAGTGAATGAGATTAAAGGAGGAAATAAACCAGTAATGAGTAGGGTTAAGAGGTTGAGGGATATCATGCAGTTCCCCCTCCCTATACTTGGGAACTACATGCCCTCAAGACCTGACTTATCCTTTGCTGGATTAGATGATTCTGTCTATAAGACTAATGTGAGTGAAACTATCTCTAGTGTGCCTAGAATTGAATCAACTGCATCTAAGTCTAGTAAGGATAGTTTGGAACAACATAAGATGTTATGCCTAGGGTTCCCTTTCATTGAAGAGTGGGAGTCTTGATAGTGTGGATGATTGTGGTGATTAGACCTCATTTGATAGGGATAAACTGTTATGCTAATCAATTTTGTTAAATCAGATGAAAATACTAGGAAATCTGTTATTGAACAACACACATATAGGCAAGCTGAAAACCTTAGGAAAAGTCAGAGTCCTAGGACTGATAAAAGAAACTAGAATGGGATTTGAATAATGACTCAGAAACTAGGGGATGGTTTTGAGTTCAATAAGAAAGCTTGTTTTGTATGTGGAAGTCTTAACCATTTAATCAAGGACTGTAACTTTTATGAGAATAAAATGGTTAATATGGGAAGGGTTACTAGTCAAAGGGAAATTAGACCAGTATGGAACAATGCTCAGAGGGTGAACCACCAAAATAAATTTACTCACCCACATCCTAAAAGGAATTTTGTTCCAACAGCAGTTGTAACAAAGTCAGGACAAGTACCAGTTAATACTGCTAAGCAAAGCTCTCCAAGAGCAGCAGCATCAATTAGTACTGCCAGGCCTGTTAATACTGTTGCCCCTAAATCAAAAGTGAATGATGCATTATCCAAAACATTTCATATTTTAAAGCACATTCACCAATAAGAAGGGCTTTTAACTAAAAATCAGCAGCTAAAACCAATAATTTTAATAAAAAAGTTTATCTACCAAAGGTTATATTGTATCTATTGTCTGGGGCCAGAAGTAGTAGTTAGTACTGCTGAGGGAAAAAGGGAAAATGCTGTTAAGTCCTCAGCATGCTGGATTTGGAGACCAACAGGAAAAGTAATTGACCATATCTCCAAAGATAGTGGATCATACATGCCTAAAAGATTTGACTATGTTGATCCTCAAGGCAGACTCAAGTCAGTGATGGCTTGGGTCCCTAAGAGAAACTAATTCTCTTATTTTAAGTGCAGGGTAATCCATAATATACTTTACAGGATCAAGGGATTTTTGAAAGTGGATGCTCCAGGCATATGATAGGAAAAACAAAGTCATTTCTACAGGATTATAAGAGGTTGATGGTGGAATTTGTGGCTTTGCAGAAGTCATAAAGGAGGTTAAATAAATTACTGGAAAAGGAAAAATTAGGGCTCGGAAATTAGACTTTGAAGATGTATACTTTGTAAAAGAACTTAAGTTTAACCTTTTCTCTGTCTCACAAATGTATGACAAGAAAAACAGTGTTTTTTTCACTGAGATGAATGGTCTGTTCTATCTGACTTTAAGTACTTGATGAGAGTATTCTTGTTAAAAGTTTTCCAGACATAACGACGTGTCAGTTTTTGATCTAAAGAGTTTGTTTCCTTCAGGAGGTTTGACTTGTTTATTGCAAAGGGGCTACAATATTATGAGTTATTTTATGCATAGAAGGCCTTGGTCATAATAAACTTTAAAACTATGAACAAACTCGTGAGGGGAAACCTTGTTAGAACGCCTTTAAAGCTCTTTGAAAATGACCATACTTGTGTTGCTTGTCAGAAGGGAAAGCAACACAAAGCTTCTTGGTAAGGACCCAAGCCTTTGTGTGCTTATCAATCCCAACCCTTACAAATGTTGCATATGGACTTATTTGGGCAACAATGATTGTGTGTAAGGAGTTATCAATCACAGACCTATTGCTTGTTCTGATGACTTATAGTACGGTTTAGTTGGGTTTTTTTTAGGCATCTAAGGATGATACTAGTGGGGATCCTTTTTAACTTTTATTCTTGCATAACTCGAGGTATATCCTCTATATTCATAACATGGGGTTCGCTTCTTTGGATTGGAGTTTTTGAGAGATAATATATTAGATGAGAGAAGAGTGTTTCTTTTGTAAATGAATTTATGAACTAGCTTGCCTCTTCCAAAGTTGGGAGAGGCTTTATATAGTACTTACAATTTACGGGTTATTCGTTACCCCGACTTAAAACGAAAAAACGTATATTAACTATTAAACTACGAGCTATAAAGAACAGTAAAATACACGGGGTTGTGATCGAGGCTTTTTCTAATATTAACAGGAAAACCAAAATAAATAATAAGGTTTAAAATCATCAGATGTGACCAATGGAATTGAGTTTAAAAATACGACATTGAATTAGTTTTTCTGTGGGATGAAAGGAATTAAGAGGGAGTTTAGTGTTGCCAGAACTCCACAACAAAATGGAGTTGCTGAAAGAAATAATAGGACACTAATAGAGGCAGCTAGGACTATGCTAGCAAATTCATTATTACCTACTACATTTGGGCTGAAGCGGATAATACTGCTTGTTATGTTCAGAATAGGGTTCTGGTGACCAAGCCTCACAACAAGACACCTTATGAACTATTACTTGGTACACCACCTAGTATAAGCTTTATGAGACCTTTTGGGTGTCTTGTGACTATTCTTAATACCTTAGATCCCCTAGGCAAATTTGATGGGAAGGCTGATGAGGGGTTCTTGGTTGGATACTCTATAAATAGCAAGGCTTTTAGGGTATTTAACACTAGAACTAGGAAGGTAGAGGAGAATCTGCACATAAACTTCCTTGAAAACAAACCCAATGTTGCAGGGAGTGGACCATAATAGCTCTTTGATATTGATTTACTAACAAACTCTATGAATTATGAGCCATTTACTGCAGGAAATCAAACTAATAAGAATACAGGTATCAAGGATAATGTTGATGTTGTACCTACTCAACAATATATTATGCTATCATTACTTTATGATAGTCCACAGATCTCAAAGGATGCAGTTGCTAATGATGCTGGTAAAAATACTAATGAAGAACCAGCACATGAGGGTGAAAGAAATGGTCAAAAGAAAGAAGGAGGAGCTTCAAATAAAGAAAATGACCAGAATGTGCAAGATTTTATAGCTGAATTGGATAATTTGCTTGTTCAACAGAAGGAAGGTTATGCTAAAAGCACTAACAGAGATAGTACTGTTAGTCCATCTATTAGTACTGCTAGGCAAAATTTTACTAATGCTGATGATCTTCCTACTGATCCTCTCATACCTGATTTGGAGGATACTGGTATCTTTAGTGGTGCATATGATGATGAAGATGTGGGTGCAGAGGCTGACCTTAACAACTTGGAAACCATCCATTGAATGTCCGTTCTTATTCCCACAACCAGAATTCACAAGGATTATCCTAAAGACCAGAATCTTATAGAATAGGTTAGCTACTCAACAAGGTGGATGATCTAGAATTATGTAAGAACATGCTGCTATTAGTTTCATCCAAAAGTCAGAGGAGAAAAAATACAAAGTTATCAAACTACTTATTTGCCTGTTTTCTTGCACAAATATAGAACAAGAACAGTGATTCAGATTTGACAGTCCAGCTGGATAGAAGCCACTGAAAGAGGGAGCTTCTGCAATTTAAACTTTCAAAAAGATTGGATTTGGTGGATCTTCCAAAAGGCAAAGAGGGCTATTAGAAATACTAATAGTGGGTGTCTAGAAACAAGAAGATGAGAGAGGAATTGTATTTAGAAACAAGGCAAGATTGGTTGCACAAGGTTACTCCCAAGAAGAATACATTGATTATGATGAGGTTTTTGCTCCTGTTGCTAGGATTGAAGCAATCAGGTTATTTTTGGCCTATGCATCATTTATGAGACTTATTGGGTACCAGATGGATGTGAAGAGTGCCTTTTTATATGGTACTATTGAAGAGGAGGTGTATGTGTGCCAACCTCCTGGTTTTGAGATCAAAGTTCACTTTGATAAGGTTTAATAGGTAGAAAAAGCTTTATTATGATCTACATCCACAGCTCCTAAAGCCTGATTTAAGAACCTTGTCTACTACTTATTAGAACAATGGATACAGAAGAGGTGCTTATAGATTTAACAACTTTGTCCATCAAGAAGGACAAAAGGTGATATCTTGTTAGTTTAGGTGTATGTTGATGATATCATCTTTGGGTCCATAAAGAAGTCTTTATGTGATGAGTTTGAAGGTTTGATGCACAAATGATTCCAGATGAGTTCTATGGGGGAACTCACTTTCTTCTTAGGATTGCAAGTGCAACATAAGGAGGATGGAATCTTTATTAGCCAAGACAAATATATGGCTAAAATATTGAAGAAGTTTGATTTTACCACTGTGAAGACAACAAGCACTCCAATAGACACTAATAAGGAATTGGTTAAGGATGAAGAAGCTGAAGCTGTAGATGTTCATTTATATAGATCAATGATTAGATCATTGATGTACTTAACAGCTTATAGGCCTGACATAATGTTTGCTGTTTGTGCTTGTGCAAGGTTCCAAGTTACTCCTAGAATGTCACATCTTCATGCTGTGAAGAGGATCTTTAGATACTTGAAAGGTCAACCTAAATTAGGTCTTTGGTATCCTAGAGATTCACCATTTGACTTACAAGCTTTTTCTGATAGTGATTATGCTGGAGCTAGCCTTGACAGGAAATCCACAACAGGAGGTTGTCAATTTTCTTAGCAAGAGGTTGATTTCATGGCAATGTAAGAAGCAGGCTATAGTTGCAAATTCTACTACTGAAGCAGAGTATGTTGTTGCTGCTAATTCTTGTGGACATGTGTTATGGATTCAAAATTAAATGCTTGATTATGGGTTCAACTTCATGAATACCATGATTTACATTGATAATGAAAGCATCATTTGTATTGTAAAGAATCCAGTGTTTCACTCTAAAACCAAGCACATAGAGATTAGACACCATTTCATCCGAGATTCTTATGAGAAGAGGTTAATTCAGGTGATCAAGATTCACACAGACCACAATGTTGCAGATCTTCTTACAAAGGCTTTTGATGTTAGCAGGTTTAACTTTTTGGTTGCAAGCATTGGTATGCTTAATACTTAGAGCATGTATTAAGGGGAGGTTAGTTGTGATAAAGGCTTATACACATATGATGTTTGAGTTGGTATTGA
>BQNB010049735.1:0-40741 GCA_026074375.1 Tanacetum coccineum
TTTTCGTAAAATAACGTAAAAAAGACGAAAACGTAAAATAACGGACAAAAATGTAAACAAACGGACGAATGCGTAAAAAACAAACGAAAACGTAAAAAACACAAACGTAAACAAACGGACGAAAACTTAAAAACGGACGAAAACGTAAAAAAACGGACGAAAACGTAAAAAACGGACGAAAAAGTAAAAAACGGACGAAAACGTAAAAAAACAGACGAAAACGTAAAAAACGGACGAAAACGTAAAAAAACAGACGAAAACCTAAAATACGAACGAAAAAAGTCGAAATCGGTTGAAAACGAATGAAATCGGTTGAAATCAGTCGAAAACGGTGGAAATCGGTCAAAATCGGTAAAAAAACGGTCAAAATCGGTGAAAATCAGTCAAAACGGTCGATATCGGTCGAAATTGAACGAAATCGGTCGAAAACGGACGAAATCGGGTGAAAAAGGCCGAAAAAGGTCGAAATAATTCGAAATCGGTTGAAATAGGTCGAAAATGGTTGAAATCGGTCGAAAATGGACGATATCGGTCAAAAACGGCCGAAAAACGATCAAAATCGCTCGAAAACGGTGAAATTGGTCGAAAACGGACGAAATCGGTCGGAAACGATCGAAAATGGTCGAAATTGTATAAAAACGTTAAAAACGGATGAAAATTGCTATACCCAGCAAGACCCATCTATAAAAAAGTACCCGACCATTATACCCATGTTTATTTTGTTTCATCATATTTAATAGTCCATCAAGCCCGCTGACAATAAAAGAGGGAGTCCATTTAGCCCATCATACTTAAAAAAAGAGTCCAATTGACCCAAATGTTGACTCATGGGTATTATTTGCCAGCTCTAACGAGGATTATGAGACAGAGGATGGTCCGGTTGACTATCCTATGGACGGGGGAGATGATGGAGATGATGATGACGGCGATTCATCTAGGGATGACGCCAGGGATGAGGATGAGGACGAGGAGGATGAGGAGGACGAGGAGGAGGAGGAGCACTTAGCTCCGGCTGACTCTACTACCGTCATACCTGCTGATGAGCCTGTTTTCCCACCTGAGGGAACAGAGCCTGTTATACCACCACCCTCCACTGACATTACTATTGGGGCTAGGATTACCGTCCGACCCCATACTTCCATATCCCTTCCACCAGAGGCAGAGGTTGAGAGATTTCTGACCATGACTACTCCATCCTCATCACCACCTATCTCACTATAACCACCCTCTGCAGGGGAGCGCCTTGCTATGTGCACGGCCCCATATATACATTCATCACCATTACCACCATCTCTATACATACCACCACCTGTTGGCTGTAGGGATGATATTCCCAAGTCTGAGCAACCTCCCCGCAAGAGGTTGTATTTGTCCACTCTAGGCTCCAGATACGAGGTCGGAGAGAGTTCCACTGCTAGACCTACCAGAGGTCAAGGGATAGATTATGGGTTTGTCAGCACGGTAGATGCTGAAGAGAGGCGACAGGGGATTAGAGATGTCGGGTACGGGATTAGGGATACTTGGGTAGATCCGGCAGAGGTAGTTCCAGAGATAACACCTATGACCGTGGGAGAGGTCGACACTAGGGTCATAGAGCTTGCTGAGCTCCACGAGTAGGATACACAAGACTTGTATGCTCTACTAGAGGATGCTCAGGATAGTAGGTCTCGTATATCACAGCGAGTCGATATGGACTCGCAGCGGGTCGATTTACTTATGGGGGATAGGATGACTCTCCAGGAGACAGTATGGATGGTGGAGGAGGAGGCCTATGCTTCTCGAGAGGCTTGGGCTCACTCGATAGGATTGAGTCAGGCGACTCATCAGGAGCTTCAGACCCATCGTGATCATGTGTATGCACATGAGACCTATCTCCAGGCACACCAGACACAGCTACAGCTGTAGAGTACTCTCATTCAGACACAACATCAGGTATACGAGACTCGCTTTCAGATGTAGTAGGCTGAGTTAGCAGCACTTCGAGAGACTGGTCGTAGGCGCCAAGACCAGAGGGTAGAGACTCTCCGAGTCATCAAAGATATGAGGCGAGAGGTGAGCAACATGCAGACTGAGTTGTTAGCACTACGAGAGCCGCAGAGGAAAGCTAGACAACCAGGACCAGAGGCTAGGATTCCAGATCACCAGGATGCTTCTGGGGATGCCGATAGTCATATCTAGTGATTTATGTTATTGTATCTTGCTAGGTCATTGTACAGGCATGTTAAGTATTAGGGGTTTTCCCCGCTAGCATAGCCTTAGATATTTTGTATTGTATTATGTGTACTCCGAAAACTATTTCATGTAAAATTTTCAAAGTTATGAATGAAATGGATGTGTTACTCTGTACTATATACCTCTCTTGTGTTGATTATCTCATCTACATATTAATATATTCTGTCATATAACCTCATGTTTTGTCTTTTGTGATCTAGACAAATCATGGCACCTACAACCAGAAGAGGACCCCTGTTAACAACACCAACCCAAACGACATGACTCCAGAATCCATCCAAGCAATGATCGACCAAGCACTTTTGCGAAACTCCACCAATGGGGATGGAAGCCACAGTTCGCACGGGGATAACCGAAGGAACGTGCAAACTGCGCGCCCTTGTTTTTACGCTGACTTCATGAAGTGTCAACCCTTGAACTTCAAGGGGACTGAAGGCGTGGTTGGTTTAACTCGGTGGATTGAAAAGATGGAGTCGGTTTTCAATATCAGCGGTTGTGCTATTGAGAATCAAGTAAAGTTTGCCACCTGCACTCTGTTAGGTACTGCTTTGACTTGGTGGAATGGTCAGATAAGAACTTTAGGTCCAGAGGCATATGCAATGACTTGGGAAGTACTCAAGAAAAAGATGACGGACAAGTATTGTCCGCAAGGTGAAATCAAGAAATTAGAAATTGAGCTGTGGAACCTAAAGGTCAAGGGAAACGATGTTCCAGCATACACTGAACGTTTCCAAGAGTTAACCCTGATATGTACCAAGTTTGTTGCCAATGAAACCGAGAAGGTTGACAAGTACATCAGTGGACTTCCTGACAACATTTATGGGAACGTCAAGTCTGCCAGACCCAAGACGTTGGATGAGACTATTGAGTTGGCCAATGACTTGATGGATCAGAAACTCCGCACCTACGCGGAAAGGCAATCTGACAACAAGCACTGAATGTTTCCAAGAGCTAACCCTGATATGTACCAAGTTTGTTGCCAACGAAACCGAGAAGGTTGACAAGTACATCATGGAGCGTTCCGACTCACTCATTGATATTCATAGTCAATGTCAAAATCTCCACCTAGCCTAGAACCCAAGACTGTTGGATGAGACTATTGAGTTGCCCAAACGACTTTGTTGGATCAGAAACTAACCGCACCACGAGGGCTAAGCAGAAAGGCATCTGACAACAAAAGGAATGGTTCGGCGGAATGATTCATTCCCAAAACTACCATGGTCAACACACTCCCTTGCGACAGAAGACAGCGAATGCCATCCTAGCCAAGAGTCTACAATACCACTAAGGGGAAACCATATGGCCATTAAAAAAGGACCAAGAGCCTTATGGGGGATCTTTTGCCCAAGTGCACCAAGTGCCATTCTTCCACCACAATGGACTGTGCACCCAGAAATGCCACATAAGTGCAACAAAGTAGGGCATTTTGCTCGCGATTGCAGGAGTACTGGTAATACAAATGTTGCTAATACTCCAGGAAGGGGCAATGGGGCAGCTCCTAAGGCAAATGGTGTTTTGAGTGTGAGCACCAGGCATTTTCCAGAGAGATGTCCTAAGTTGAAGAATAAGGATGGAAGGTAAATGGAATGCACAAGGCTGGGTTTATGGCAGTGGGAATTGCAGAAAAGAGAGGAAATGCATCGGGAAACCCGGATGCCAATGTCGTCACGGGTACGTTCCTCTTAAATAACCACTATGCATCTATCTTATTCGACACTAGTGCCGATAGAAGCTTTATATCCACTGCATTTAGTTCCTTGATTAACATCGCCCCAACTCCATTAGAAAATTGTTATGATGTCGAATTAGCTGATGGGAAATTAGTCGGGATAGACACTATTATACGAGGTTGCACTTTAAATTTCTTAGACCATCCGTTCAACATAGATCTAATGCCCGTAGAACTGGGTAGTTTCGATGTCATTATCGGTATGGACTGGTTAAGAAGATGTCACGCCGTGATCGTGTGCGATGAGAAACTTGTTCAAGTTCCCTATGGGAATGAAACTTTGACTTTTTGTGGCAACGAGAGTAGCAACGGGAGAGAATCTCGGTTGACAGTTATCTCATGTTCAAAAGCTCAAGAGTACATGGCAAAAGGATGCCAGGTCTTTTTAGCACAGATATCCGCCAAGAAAGAGGAGGACAAGTCGGAAGGACAACAAATAAAGGACGTACCAATCGTCCAAGATTTTCCTGAAGTATTTCCCGAGGACTTGCCAGGTCTTCCTCCGGCTCGACCAGTGGAATTCCAAATCGACTTAATTCCAGGAGCCGCACCCGTAGCTCGAGCACCGTATCGATTGGCTCCATCCGAAATGAAGGAATTATCGGAACAATTACAAGAGCTTTCCGACAAAGGATTCATAAGGCCTAGTTCCTCACCTTGGGGAGCCCCGGTGACCTTGTTGTCAAAAAGAAGATGGGTCCATATTCAGGAATGTGCAATCGCCGATACCGATGAGTTAAAGATAAACTGAAAAAAAAAATCAGTGAAGAATGTTGATCCATTCCCGGAGGATCGACGATTTATTTGATCAACTCCAAGGATCTAGTATTTATTCAAAGATAGATTTGAGATCAGGATATCACCAGCTTAGAGTACGAGAGCAAGACATTCCAAAGATGGCATTCCAAACTCGGTATGGCCATTATGAGTTCCAGGTTATGCCATTCAGACTGACAAACGCACCTGCGGTATTCATGGACCTCATGAACCGAGTGTACAAGCCTTACTTGGATAATTTTGTAATTGTCTTCATTAATGACATACTGATTTATTCGAAGGACGAGAAAGAGCACGAAGAACATCTTAAGGCATTTTTGGAATTGCTTAAGAAGGAGCAGTTGTATGCTAAGTTTTCCAAATGTGAGTTTTAGATTCCGAAGGTACAATTCCTCGATCACGTCATTGATAGCAGAGGCATACATGTAGATCCAGCCAAAATCGAATCTATCAAAGATTGGGCATATCCTAGGTCTCCAACGGAGATCCGCTAATTCTTAGGACTTGTTGGATACTACCGAAGATTCATCGAGGGATTCTTAAAGATTGCTAAATCAATGACGAAACTTACTCAGAAAGGAATCAAATTTGATTGGGGTGAAAAGGAAAACTTTCAGTTAATAAAGCAAAAGTTATGCAGTGTGCCAATTCTGGCTTTACCTGAAGGAAGCGAAGACTTTGTGGTCTATTGTGATGCTTCACACAAAGGCTTAGGCGCTGTGTTGATGCAGAGAGAGAAGGTGATTGCCTATGCTTCTCGACAACTAAAAGTTCACGAGAAGAACTACACCACTCATGATTTAGAACTCGGGTCGGCAGTGTTTGCCCTAAAGATATGAAGACACTATCTATATGGAACCAGATGCACAGTATTCACCGACCATAAAAGTCTACAACACATTCTCAATCAAAAGGAGCTTAACATGAGGCAATGCCATTGGCTAGAGTTGTTAAGTGATTACGATTGCGACATTCGTTATCATCCAAGGAAGGCAAACGTAATGGCTGATGCGTTGAGCCTTAAGGAACGGATTGAGCCATTGCGGGTTCGAGCCTTAGTTATGACAATTGGCTTGGATCTTCCCAAACGAATATTAGAAGCTCAGATCGAAGCCCAGAAACCAGAGAATCTCGTAAATGAAGACGTAGGCGGTATAATCAGAAGGGATATACCCAAGAAAAGATTGGAACCACGTGCCGATGAAACACTATGTTTACACAGTAGGAGTTGGTTACCTTGCTATGGAGACTTAAGATCCGTGATTATGCATGAATCCCACAAGTCGAAATATTCTATCCATCCCGGTTCTGAAAAGATGTACCAAGATGTGAAGAAATTATATTGGTGGCCAAACATGAAGGCTGACATCGCCACTTATGTTAGTAAGTGCTTAACGTGTGCGAGGGTCAAGGCCGAACACCAAAGGCCATCAGGGTTGTTAGTACAACAAGCAATACCAGAGTGGAAGTGAGATAATATCACGATGGATTTTATCACCAAAATTCCTAGGTCGTCACAAGGCTTTGACACCATCTGGGTGATTGTGGATCGACTTACAAAATCTGCCCACTTCTTACCAATAAGGGAGAATGATCTATTAGACAAATTGGCAAGGTTGTACTTGAACAGGATAGTATCAAGACACAGGATACCTGCTTCAATTATCTGTGATCGCGATGGGAGATTCACATCCAATTTATGGAAATCATTTCAGAAAGCTTTGGGTACAGATATAAGCATGAGCACTGCATATCATCTAGAAACTGACGGCCAGAGCGAGAGGACTATTCAGACTCTCGAGGACATGCTACGTGCTTGCGTGATCAATTTTGGCAAAGGTTGGGTTAAATATATGCCATTGGCCGAGTTTTCATACAACAACAGTTATCACTCTAGCATAAAGGCCGCACCTTATGAGGCACTGTATGGTCGAAAATGTCAATCACCGGTGCTGGGCCGAAGTTGGAGAAGCCCAACTGACTAGTTTAGAATTAATCCAAGAAACAACGGAAAATATCATCCTGATCAAGCAGAGGATGCAAGCTGCTCAGGATCAACAAAAGAGCTACGCTGATCGAAAGAGAAATCCGATGGAGTTTGAAGTTGGGGATAGGGTTATGCTCAAGGTCTCACCTTGGAAAGAGGTTGTACGATTCGGTAAGCGGGGCAAGCTGAATCTGAGATACGTCGGACCTTTCAAGGTGTTAGCCAAAGTTAGGAAAGTTGCCTACAAGCTAGAACTTCCTTGAGAGTTGAGCAGAGTTCATCATACTTTCTATGTGTCTAATCTGAAGAAATGTTACGCTGACGAACCATTAGTCATGCCGTTAGAAGGAATTCACGTTGACGATAAGCTCCAGTTTGTGGAAGAGCACGTTGAAATCATGGAACGGGAGATCAAACGATTGAAGCAAAGCCGAATACCATTGGTTAAGGTTCGCTGGAACTCGAGTAGAGGTCCTGAGTTCACATGGGAATGTGAAGACTCGTTCAAACAGAAATACCCACAGCTTTTCACAAATCGGGCTACGCCATCTGCTACAAGGTCTTAAGCTTTGAGGACAAAGCTCTTCTAACGGGTGGAGACTGTAACATTTCTCAATTTCATGTCATTTTACGACTCTTATTATTCGTCACTATTTATTTTAGTCCGATACGCGTTTACTTTTAATGTTTACTTTTGAGCTAAATCGCATAGACTAGAAATAATCAATTAATGTAAACGGTCATCAAAGAAATTAAGGTTTACATCAACCAAGTAATATATAATTATTAAAAAGATAATTATTAACTTTGCGTGTTTTATTTTTATTGGTCACGTAAAAGGGTTACGTTTCACAATAAAATACATTCGGACGCACCCCGAAAATACCTAAACTTACCTAGACTCAAACCAATACCCACTTTTAAAACCTTAACACAAAAATTTAATAAATTTTGTGTACATGACCCACTAGGGTCCGGTTAGGGGTCCAAAACAATTAGGAAATCTTCCTAATGATCTCCAAAGTACTAGTACATCTCTTGGCTAATTAATACTTGTCCTAATGGTCCCTTACCTAACAATTACACAATGGGTAATAACCCATTTGGTCTTTGTTCTTGCCTATGCCACAGTTAAACACACACACACACATACACAAATCATAGGATTTTCAATATCTTAGCAAATCTTGTGCCAAAATCCTCTAACTTGTACTTAGTGGTTTAACATAATACAATGTGTAGTTAACTATAAACTACAAAACCACTGTATAGGGCTCAAAATTGGTTTAGGATGGAACTAGGAAAGCTAACTAGCTCATGAGCCTATATAAACACCCTCATGATAACACTTAACCCTCTCCTACAACTCACAAACACTCTCTAAACCGAGAACACTCTTATTTCCATTTCATTGTTTCGGTATACCTTGAACCTAGCAAACACAACATAAACCCGACGCCATATTTTACAAAGCAAGGATTCTAAGACTTTAAGGGGTACACGAGCTAAGGAATTAGGTTTATAAGCTTTAGAGCTTAAGTTATACACGTTGGGGGTGTATACGATCCGTTTTTACTTTGTAATCCAAAACTAAGAGCCTTAGGACCCTTGTAAGTTAAACGAAACTCATTTAGACCCATATTTTACTCGTATATATTCATGTCTAGTCAAGAGGGTCACGTTAGTAGGTGAATAATCAACTAACGTAAGCACCATGCATGTTAAATACAAACCATGCGTGTTATACGCATACATATACGTGAACTATCTCTTGTATGGTGCTAATGCAAATTAAAAAGGTGCTTAAGATGAGCTAGAACTTAAACGTGACATTTAAACTCGTTAACAGAAACTAACATGCAAATTGGTTCACACATACTCGAAGTACATAAAAACTACACGTAAACTTCAAGTGTGAACATGGTGGCATGGCTTGGAAACGAACGTATGACCCTATTAAATGGATGCATGTGATAAACGCGACCATTTAGCGTGCTTATCAAACCTATTTGGTTACTAGGCGTGTTAACAAGTCCTTAATACCCTACTATAGTTAACAAGCCACTGGTGGACTCGTTTGAGCCCAACAGGCCACAACCCATAAGCATTCGGCTTATAAATTATCTCTACGATCTTACTAAGGTGCTAGGAGTGCTTATTAGTTTCGCATGGACCCTAAAATACTTTAGAATAGCAACCCGTACCCTTAATGGGCTTACTAGCCCACTAACGAGCCCAATTCGAGCAAATAAGCTCACAATAAGCTTGGACAGCTTATTGGTGGACTTGTATAAGCTAAAAGGACTTAATGAACCAAAGGAAGACTAATGGACCCTAATGGGCCAAGTTGGACCATTTAGAAATCCCTTTGGACCCTTAATGGGCCTAACAGCCAATTAACAAGGGCTTATTAGCTTATTGGGATAAGTTGAACCAAAGACAGACCAAATGAGCCCAATAAGGATAGAAAATAAGTTAGGGATGCCTAATGGACTTGGTTTTCAAATTCAGGTTGAGTTATTGGACTCACGAGCCCAATAAGCTCGAAAAAGCCAAAATAAGCTCTCCCGAGCTTATTTTTAGCTTAACCAACTTAAACAAGCTTAATGAAGAAAATTATGCTTTTTAAAACTAAATCGGACCTCTAAAACGCTTATTGGACCTTAATGGGCCCAATAAGGCCCATTAAGCCCAAAATAAGCTCGTCTAAGCTTATTTATAAGCTGAGGTAGCTTATACAGCTTAAAGGAACTTATTGCAACATAATGCCACTTGTTGGAACTTAAAAGGACTTAAAATACGATTTTTGCAAACTTAAGGGACTAAAAGTGTCAATTTGTAAACTATAGGGTCAATGATGCTATGAAAGTAACATTATTTGATGTCATCAATCACAATGGCTCAAGATAATAGTTATGCGTTTGTTGAGGTACAAGAAGATGGTACTAAAACAATAAGCATTGGCTATTGGTTTGAAGCACAACCTGGCCATGGAATGTCATTTGATACAAGGACTAAACCTGATTGAGAAGCCATGTGGCTTAACTATCAAATGCACCGTTCTAGAATGGGTTACACAACAACTAATAAAGGTCTGCCTACAACTAGTACATCAGTTTTAGTAGTGCGCCAAGGGTTGGGAAGGGGAAACACAACTATACCTGTTAGGGGTGATTATTTAATAGTCCCCGAGTTCGAAGCACAACTGCAGCTGATTTAGCTGGTGGTTCAGTTGCAACTGGAAGTATAACTGTACCTGAGGTCATTGATGATTGTATGTATCCGCAACGTACTAACAGTAGTGAAGACGAGACTGAACCATCTGCTACTCATGGGACAAGATCCCCAACCTCCAAGTCATTGACTAAGTGAATCACCTGAATGCTATGCTATAGTGTATTGGTTAATATATGAAACTCAACTGCTATGTTGTGTTTGTTATGTTATCAATATCCAACTGATATTTTATGTTTTTAATGTTATCATAATCCAACTGGTAAGTGTGTAATAACAATCATAATTAATGAAATTCTCATAGAGCCTTGTGAATGTCAGTCAATGAGCCTTGTGAATATCATTATAATTCTCATATGATAACATCAAAAAATTAATACTTTTTAGTATCAAATTCCCTATGAAAATGCTTATAATTATGTTATAAATGTCTGAAAACATTACTTAATTGCTTATATTTAGTTTTCATGAGCAATGCGAGCATTTAAGCAAAAGACGTGGGCATCATTCAAGTAAAGAGTTCAAGGCTAGTTACGGCGTAACAACCCTAAAGAGATTACGTTGTAACAAAGATTAATAAAAGCTCCGTCATCATTACGCCGTAACACATCTCATAGAAGAAGGATGACTCATCCGTGTCAGCATTACGGCGTAACATGCACTATATGGTTACGCCGTAACAATATTTAAGCCTGCAAAAGAGAAGTCCAACTCAGCATGGTTATGGCGTAACACCTTCATAATGGTTATGCCGTAACATAGTCAATACTTATAAAAAGAGAGCTTGGACGCCTCATTCATCATCACTCACTTCACCACTTCACAACACAGTACCAATAGGCGAACAAGGCCTCTAGAAGACGAAGCATTACACCAAGAAGTCCAAAAGAGGATCACTTTACTCATTTTTAGCATTAATCATTCATAAATGCCGTTTGTAAGAATTATGATTTATCAATCCAAGATCTCTTCATTTATTTCTTATCTTACTGTTGCTATGAGTGGCCAAGCACTCCTAGTGCTGGCATAGCCATGTATTTACTATTATTATGATTAATGTTTCCAGTTTAATTATGAATTCACTAGATATCCTTATTGTCTTTCATTAATTCATGGGTTTTGGTAGTGTAGAGGGTGGCTTAGATCTTGTTAGTCCTGTTATGAGACTTACCGGTTTAACCTGGGATTAGCAGCGTACTAGGGTAGATTGACACCTATCCCTCTGTAGGAATTAATCATATTACCGCCTCTGTCACATTAAACACTTAAAAAGCACATGAACTCTTTCACAGAGGGTTAATAAATTATATAGGTTATAGAATTGGTCTTAAGGATAGTTAGGGATTAACCACTACAAACTTGGATGCCCTGCCCGTGTTATCTTAAGGGAATTGGGATCGGAGAGTAAGTATAGGATAGGCCTCAAATGCCAATTCGGGTCTGCCGATATTAGAACCACTAATGAAACTTGTAATTAAACATTGCACAGAAAAACGTAATCATAACAGTAGTGATGAAATGGTTAGGCTAGCACACCTTTCTCCCAGATTACTTCTATCAATTTACTTTTCTTCATTTACTTTCTCGTAGTTCTTAAAATCAATCTTAAACCATTTTACAAATGTGACAAAATCAAATTAGAACTAGTAACCTTAGCTCTTAGGACGACCTTAGATTTACCAACTACTACACTATATACGACCGGGTTCTTTGCCTGTTAGTGCGTGTATCGGTAGACGAGTTTTATAAATTTAAAACTTGGCAATTATTTATTCAAAACAATTTTACGCATCAAGTTTTTGGCGCCGTTGTCGGGGAGCTAAAATTAGTTATAGTTTAATTTCTTATATTTTATTACTAAATTTTATTACTAAGCATTTCAGGAATCATAATGGCTGAGGGAGAGATCGATAACCTCACCATGGAATAATACCTCGCATTGACTTGAGGGAACCAGACATCGGGTGTGGTTAAACCCGAAATAGGAGGAAATGTGAATTTTAAAATCAAGAGTCAATTCATACAAGAATTAAGAGAGGACACCTTTTTTGGAAACAAGAATGACGATGCTCATGAGCATGTGGAGTGAGTTTTAGACATAGTTAGCCTATTTAACATTCTAGGAGTAACACACGACGCGGTCATGCTACGAGTTTTTCCCATTACACTTACTGGAGCCGTGAAAAGGTGGGTGGACAGACTTTCCCCAAGAACCATTGATTCTTGGGATCTTCTTAAGAAATCCTTTATTCAAAAGTACTGTCTGCCATCAAAGACAGCCAAGCAGTTTGCAGACTTCCGTAAGTTCACGCAAAAAGGGGACGAAACATTATACCAGGCATAGGAAAGGTATAATGATCTGCTTTATAAATGCCCAACTCATGACATCAATAGCCATTAGCAGGTGAATATCTTCTATAATGGTCTGGGCATCATGAACCATCAATTGCTTGACTCACATGGGCTAATTCCTGGCATGACACCTGCTCAAGCATTGACGGCCATTCATACTATGGCTGACCATTCTCAAAAGTAGCATGATGGTTCATCTAGCAGGAACATAGATAGTAATAATAGTAACACTAAAGTACTCGCTGCTATTGTAAGCAAACTAGATAGCTTAGGTCGAGATGTGAAGAAACTAAAGTAAAACGTGCATGCTATCCAAGTAGGATGTCAAACCTGCAGAGGAGCTCATCTTGACAAAGAATGTCCTCTCAACAAGGAAGTAAAAAGTATAGAGGAAGTTAAATATGGAGAGTTTGGTAGACCCTTCCCAAACAACAGCAGAAATGATGATAGATTTAATAAAGGAGCATCATGATACGACCAGCCATCATCAGGGGAGAGAAGACCAAGCCTAACCGAAATAATTAATAAATATATGGAAGAAGCAACTAAGAGACATGTTGAGCAAGACGAGTGGTTAAAGAAATTTTACCAAAACACGGAAACCAATCGAGAAGCTCACGATAAAATTATCCAAGGTCTCGAGACGAAAGTCATAACCTTAACAAATAAGGTTGAAGGATGAGGAAACGGTGGAAAGTTCGAAGAATTCAAGGGAATCTGTACTGAAGATGGATCTACATTGTACATACCATTCTATTATTCCCCTGAGGAAATTGAATACCTTTATGCTAACTCAGGGTTTTCTGATAACGAAAGACAAGAAACCGACAAATCAAGAATGGCGAAAGCTCTAGCGGTACTTGAGGCTACACATGAGATTAAAAAAGTACCTCAAGAGGAAAATCAAAATGTAAAGTATTATGTTGATCCTTATGAGCTACCCATCCCATTTCCTGGACGACCAAAGCATCACGCAAAAGAAGCATTAGTTCACAAAACCATAGAAAGCCTAAAGAAAATCAAGATAAACCGTCCTCTCGTAAAAGAAATTAGGCAAACAGATAACTACGCAAAACACATGAAGGACTTGGTGGCAAACAAACCAAGGACCGAAGAAGATAAAGAAATTAGAATGAATCCTAGGTGCTCCGCTCCTCTTCAAAATCAGCTACCCCCTAAGGAACAAGATCCAAGAAGTTTTATTCTCCCTTGTTCCATTGGAAGGTTATATTTTAATAATGCTTTAGCAGATTTAGGAGCTAGCATCGGCGTTATGCCCCTTTCTATGTATAAACGTTTGGGAATAGGAAAACTTAAACCAAATAACATGGTAATCGAGATGGCTGATAACACCAAGTGCACCCCTAAAGGAATAGTAGAGAACTTACTCATAAAAATTGACAAATTCTTCTTCCCAATAGACTTTGTTATTCTTGACATGGTTGAAGACTTTAGGATGCCCATAATTCTAGGAAGAACATTGCTAGCCACTGCACACGCTAAGGTAGATATATTTAGAAAGTCCATCTCTCTAGAAGTAGGCAATGAAAAAGTTATATTCAAAATGAGAAGTAGTTTTACAAACACGCTTTTTGAATCTGTTCGTTCAATAAAAAGCAAAACATACCCGGAGGATGATGATTTTAACAAGATTGATTATGTTTTGTTCTTCTATGATTCTGAATCCTGTGAGTTTAATCGATTATTGGGTATCGACCCAGACATTTTCTCTTATGAAATTAACATACAAGAATCATATGAGGAGGTAGTCTACCGGATGACCGAGCAGGAGGACCCATGGAAGACTGAAAAATTGATGAAGCCAATTTGGAACAACACCAAGACCTAACACCTATGGAAAAACCTAAATTACATTGGCGTAAGTCAGTCCCGCAAGAAAAAGAGTATGGTCGCGAATACTAGGCATCCTGCAACCCATACAGTAATGTATGTGATGGGAGAGACCTACCTAATGATATGGAGAAACATTATCAAGAAATCATAAAAGACAGTAAACGAGAGAATTTAGAATAGAAAGGATTAAGGTAAAATGATTGGATAAAAATAAGATATTGAAAAGTGTGCAAGATGACCAGGAAAAGAATCCTCAAAGATCACTGGAGAGAGAGGTTCGGAGAGGAGGAAGATGACAGTGAGGAAAACTTAGAAGACCCGGAGGAATGTGGGAAAGCTAAAGCACACATCATAATAGAAGCCATTCATGATAAATTAAATGACAGTTGGTTTAAAGATACAAGTGAAGACGAGGATGACTTTGAAGGAATAATTGATTATTTAGAACCAAAGTCAACGACGGATTCATTAACCTCGATAATGAAGCCTATAATGAGAGAAAGTGCAGATTACTGGGGATGAATTATAAAAAACCTTCTTCCATCCTAATCAAAAAAATCAAAGTTACTAGATACAGAGTCAGCCTAGGAGAAACTTACCCAAAGATAAAAGTTTTAGAAATTGACGAAATGCCAAAGACTAGGGAAAACGTGGCCGCAATTAGGGCTAAAATAATGGATGAAATCAACGCCAACAAGAGCGCCCAAGGAAAGACGTAGTCTTATCTTGAGTCTAACTTAAAGACTCAATAATAAACAAGAGTGCTCGTCGGGAGACAACCCGTCTTTTATTATTGAATTTCATTTAGGGATTTTAAGTTTTAGTTGCTATGTTTGGTTTCTCACTTTATATTGCAGGTTCTCACAGTAAGGAATTGGAATTCGAGGTCTCCTCGACTCATTGTCATGTGGTAAATAGGTTCCTGTTTAGACGTAAACACCTTGGTTACACCGTAACAGATGTATTTACGACGTAATCTCCTGTCTGAGTTACGCCGTAATCTCTCTTAATTCAAAATTTTAAATTTAACAACCACATGATTACGGCGTAATCCAACCTGTGATTACGCCGTAACTCCTTTCTGAAGACCTGAAATAAGTTTGAAACTTTTTCAAAATCTTAAATGAACTTTATGGGTATGTTCTCTGGAAACCCTCAAACCTTAACTCGTCCACTTGGGCCACCAAGTGGTTTAAAAGGCTTGTTGCATATGCTAAATGCAACCGTGATTCCCACGAAATTGAGTTAGGTATTATTGTATATTTATGTTTTGAACGTTGAATGCTTTTTGTTGTTTAGTGATTCCAGGGGATACGAGGTTGCTCAATAGAAGCTTTACAAGAATTCATCTCATGCAATTATCAATCAAAGTGGAGAGCAACGCTCAGGGGAGTCTTTTATTTTAATTCTACTCTTATTCTGTTAATTTTATTTCCTTAATTGTACAATAGGGACATTGTACAAACCAAGTGGGGAGATGGGAGTAGAATTACCACTTGACCTATATTTTCCTTCGATTTTTTAGTTTTCTATGAAAAATTGTGCCAATTTTTAAAATTTTTGACATGCTTTTCCTAAAAAACTAGAATTAATCTTTGCCGAGCACACTATTATCCTTTAATTCAATTGGCGAGGTTAAGCCTATTATTCTATTTTCATCTATTATACATAAATCTACAAAAAATATGAGTGTGCCGGTAGTTTTGTAGACTTTAGAACTTGGCATGTACATCATTTTGGGACATAATTAATTAGTTGGAATAGACAGTTCGAGAAGGCAACATCTTAGGAATTCACCAAAACGGCCTATATGTGTGTGTTTATCGACTTGTTACACTGACTTGTCGACCTCCCGTGAAAAACCCCTGTTTGCACTCAATTTTAGTGCAAGATACCCCTAGATCACCTTGTTAAGCCAATCCGTGTTTAAAACCCCTTTATGTATTGTTACACCCTTTTTGTAACACCCCCAAAATAGGTCGCATTGAAAATATGTCCGAGAGCATTACTTCATAATACCATTGCACAAGATATAAGAGAACGATCTCTAAATGAGTCGTTTAAAAAGTAATCTCGCTGATTTTCTTGAAATTAAACTTGATATAACATTTGTCCCGAAGTTTGCATCATAATGAAAAGCATAAAAATAATACAACGAGATTTGATTTGTAGAAATCCATGAATGTATTCTTGAAAAGTCTAGACTCCAATGTACATCAGCTAAGTTAAGCATCTTATTCATCTGAGAAAAACATGCTTTAAAACGTCATTATAAAGTTGGTGAGTTCATAGGTTTTTGTAAGTATAAAAGTTGGATCAAAGATTCATAAAGTGTGTATGACCATTGTAACCCATACAATAGTCACAAAAATGTAAGTATAAATATTGAAATCAAAGTTTTATAAAGTGTGTGTGACCATTGTAACATATACAATAGTCACGAAAATGTGATTATGATTGCACTAAGTTCATAACACTGAGGCTCCGACTTGTATGTATGCCAATCTTTTCAGGAACTGTGAGTGTTCATGTGAATGTAGTTCAATGTTCCGACATTGTATACAACTGTTAGTTCAATCCGTCGAACTAGTAAGCGCTACTCACCCGAACGGGGATGTCAATCCCAAATAGATCTATTTTATAACATTCGCGCTTACCCACCGTAATTAACACTTCATGCCACTTAAGCTAATCTGTAATCATTTGAATGAAAGTAAAGTTGTTGCGTCCATAAGTAAAAATGAGTAATGTATCCCACCGCGAGATATGTAAATGAGTGTGTAACGAGTTTGTAAACGAGTTTGTAAGGAGTATGTAAACGAGCTTTTAAATAAGTTATGAGAAAATGTATGTAAACTATTTTGTAAATGTGCATGTATTCTCCCCCAAAAGAGTTATAAGGAAATAAAATAGGGGCCATGAAACTTACCTCAAATGAAGTTATCGAATGTAGCAAAAATCAATAAAGAATGACGTCACAAATAGCCAAAATATAACCAAATTAATTATAGGTCGTATAAGTGTATGTATTTAAAATTAACACACCATGTACATTATTAAGTCATATCACGACCGAATAGTTTTGTTTATAATTTGAAACAATTGTTTAAATCACGTTTGATAGTTAATGTTCAAGTATATGTATCCGTAAAAATATTATCTTTGTCCAATAATTGATTGTTGTTATTAATACTTGATTTAACGTTTTTATTATTTATATAACAGCATTATATAAATAGTTTAATTATTTCATAAAATAATATTTATAAAGTTAAAACATGTATAAACATTATATAAGTAATAATACATTATTTCTTAAGGTTTTTATAGTCCAAACGGACCCAAAAACACTCGTAAACCACATTTTATATTTCTAACATCCCTTGTATTTTTATAAAAATGCAGAAAATAAAATAGTGCACTAGAATCTTTATAAATTCACAACTTTCTCATTTTAACTCCGTTTTAGTGGTCTTTATATCTACGAAATTGTGTCGAGATAATCTATCAAAATATTATGTTTAAAAATTTTAAAAAAACCTGCATCGAAACCGTTTATAAAACTGTTTTTGTATAAAAATACTTTTATATATTTATTTACTGAAATCTTGTAAAATTCATATCTCCTTCGTTATAGCTTCGTTTTTAAAGTTTCTTATATGTTCGGAATCATCATGAAATGTACTATTTAAATATAAAGTTTATATATTTTATAAAAATTCATGCCATTACAGAATAAACATTTTGTTCGAATTAATATGTTATAAAATTTTTTTTATAACTTTATTTATTATTAGACTTTTAAATTAGCTAATACCACATCATCAGTATACTTTAAGTCCTCTAATTTATATTCATCTATTTATGTATAATGTGTCTAAATAAAATGTCTAGAACAATTATTTTTTTATAAAACTATATAAATAAATTTGTAACAATTAATTATATAAATTACTCAGCACTAGTAATATATCAAATAAAATATGTTCTTGCATTCTAACATATTTTAAACATCTTTTCATCATGAATATGTATTTCTTTGATTATGTATGAACTTATTTTATTTTATAAACTTTATAGATAATTACTAGATGGTGATTTAACAAGATAATAAATATGTATGTACATAAATGAAATAATTATGAAAGTGTAGAGATGATGATAAACCTTGTATAACTATAAAAGATGAACACAAATCAAAACCTAGCTTCAAACCAAAATCCTTATATAAAACCCTAACTTTTGATTCTTATAAACCCTTGTTAATACTTGTATCTTTGCTTGCAAAACACTAGAAACACCTAAGATTAAACCCTTAATTAACCTTGTATGCTTGTAATATCAAGAAAATGAAAGCTATGAATTGTTTTGGGTGGTAAATCTTAGCCGTGGGTTGGGAGTATATATTGGGATTGCTTGCAATTTGACTTATGATAAGAGAAGTGAAGTGATATGCTAGTATTTATGGTCAAAGGAAGTAATGTGTTTAATATAAACAAATGATAGGGAACATAATAGGATGTGAAATGGACTTGACAAGGCTTTAAGCATGCTTGATCTTTCTTTCTTGTTGGTGCCATGTAGTAGGAGGAAAAAAAGACCAAAGTGAGGCTTGTGGTGGCTTGAAAAGGATGTGTAAGCTTTTGGTTTATCCATTGGTTAACACTTAATATTGTTTGAGTGTTAGTGGAAGATTTAGTGAATTATTTCTTGTATATACATGGGGTGGACGGCTAGTTGGTGTTTGTGGGAAGAAAATGTGAAAATTTTGGGTATTGGGTATAATGGTGGGTATTTGTTGAAGTATAGATAGATATTGTTGTTTTCATGCATGCATAAATGTAATTTATTGCGAAACGTAAGCGTTTTACGTAACGTATAAAAATAAAACGTGAAAAGTTATAAATTATATTCGTAAAAATAATATAACAATTGTTTGATGTAAACTTTTATTTGTTTGATGTCGGTTTACGTTGAATGTTGAATTTTAGTTTACGCGATTTAACTAAATGGTTGAAATTAAAAATAAAGCGTAAATGTTTAAAATAAATAGTTGAATATTTATTGACGTAAAATGACTTGAAAATGCGGATTGTTATAGTCTCCCCATGTTAAAAGAATTTCTTCTCGAAATTCAGTTTGTGTTGCCTTCCGAAGTGGTGTTGGTGAAGAGGTGCGGGTACTTGCTTCGAAATACTTATCTTAGTCCTCCTAAAATCTGTTAATCAACCTCGTTTTCTTAATACAGAGAGTCGTTGGGACGGGTTTCAATTCCTTGTATATACTACTTAAGATTTTTCATCCTCAATATTTTCCTCCTTAATTGTTTCATCTATTTGTTGTGACTAAGATTTGAGTCCTAGTAGTCTTATCCGTTCCTTTCGGTTCAAAGTGGTAGCTATAACATTTTCCTTTACAAGGTGATAACAAATTTATACTTATGATGAAGTCATGATTACTAAGTTTTACGGTACTACGTCGACATTTGGACGAGTGATTTATTAAATTCCTTAGTTGCGAGCAAACTTGACGGGGGATCGTCCAAGGGTGACTAGTGATACGTCTTGACTTTTCGAGATAGGATTTGGCGTAAGGTGATGTCAACTCTATGTGGTAAGGTGGAAAAAAGGTCTACTTAGTTACTATGATTACTAATTTGGTTTCTCGTGACGGGCATGTTTTATGAATACGCACATAAAAGTTTGTTTTTCAGGGATATAAGTAGAAAATTGATTTTTGACAAAAGGTTTTAAGGTGACTACTCTAAGCATGGCATGGTCCTTCCTGAATTATACATAGGTTATCAGGCCATGTATAATTAAGGACTAACGATGCAATGCTTATTTTCGTCAAAATAGTGTTATGTATAAAGTAGTATCAAAATGGTTTACAGTGTAAGAAAATAATTCACAAGATAGAAACAAGGTAGTTTATAAGATGACAACAAACTGATTTGTTAGGTGACTGTACGATAGTTTATAAGACAATGGTTAAATAGCTCAACATAGTAAAATAACTTATGCGATGGAAACAATATAGTTCCATAAGGTAAAAATAAAATGTTAGTTTATTTTACGATAGTAAAATAATTTGCCAACGATAGTAAAATGATTTATCATGTGATAGTAAATGTTTTATAAGGTGGTGTAAAAAAATGCTTATAAGTTTATAATATTTTAGGAGTGGCTTGCATGAATAAATAGAGAATTAAAGTAAAGTTGACAAAAAAAAATTACAACAAATTAATTTGATAGATAGTTTAAAATCATCCACATAGTACAACGAACATGCAAAAGGAAGTATAACGTGAATTCCTTAGAGGAAATAGAGTCTATGGTAGTTCCAACTTAGGTTTCACTGGGTAAGACGGGTCACAAGATGACGTAGGTGTTTCAACAATATGGGGCAGGTGTTCAAACTCAGAGTTGAATGGTAGGGTAACTAGTGGGATCGGCAGACTGTGACATGTTTCAATGTTATGTAAATGGTACTTCGTAAAGTCATAAAAAGTTTTAAAGACCATCGTTTCATTCACAATGTCTTGAGAAAAGTCTTAGTATTTATATAAATAACTCTTTTATGAACAAGTGTAAAATATACGCAAGGTAGGTATATATCTATGTCCTGTAAGCAAGTAGTGTAAGCAAGTAATGTAAGCAAGTAGTGTATATGCACATGAAAAAGTTTAATGTGATGCAATGTTTGTGAATACAGTTATAGTCTAGGTAAAATATGCAACCTAGTTCTCTATAACCTTGGCTCTAGATGCCAATTTGTAACACCCCCAAAATAGGTCGCATCAAAAATATGTCCGGGAGCGTTACTTCATAATACCATTGCATAAAATATGAGAGAACGACCTGTAAATGAGTTTGAAAAGTAATCTCGTTGATTTTCTTGAAATTGAACTTGACATAACATTTGTCCCGAAGTTTGCATCACAATGAAAAGCATGAAATAATACAACGAGATTTGATTTGTAGAAATCCATGAATTTATTCTTGAAAAGTCTAGACTCCAATGCACATCAGTTAAGTCAAAAATCTTATTCACCTAAGAAAACATGCTTTAATACGTCATCATAAAGTTGGTGAGTTCATAGGTTTGGATCAAAGATTCATTAAGTGTGTATGACCATTGTAACCCATACAATAGTCACAAAAATGTAAGTATAAATATTGAAATCAAAGTTTTATAAAGTGTGTGTGACCATTGTAACATATACAATAGTCACGAAAATGTGATTACGACTGCACTAAGTTCATAACACTGAGGATCCGACTTGTATAGGCACTGTAAGTGTTCATGTGAATGTAATTCAATGTTCCGACATGGTATACGTCCGTTAGTTCAATCTGTCAAACTAGTGAGCGCTACTCACCCGAACGGGGATGTCAATCCCAAATAGATTTATTTTATAACATTCGCGCTTACCCACCGTAACTAACCATTCATGCCACTTAAGCTAATCCGTAATCATTTGAATGAAAGTAAAGTTGTTGCGTCCATAAGTGAAAACAAGTAATGTATCCCACCGCGAGATATGTAAATGAACGTGTAATGATTTTATAAACGAGTTTGTAATGAGTATGTAAACAAGTTTGTAAACGAGCTTGTAAATAAGTTATGAGAACAAGTATGTAAACTATTTTGTAAATGCGCATGTATTCTCCCCCAAAAGAGTTATAAGGAAATAAAATAGGGGCCATGAACTCACCTCAAATGAAGGTATCGAATGTAGCAAAAATCAACAAAGAATGACGTCACAAATTTCCGAAATGCAACCTAATTAATTATAGGTTGTTGGTGTATAATTTTAATACGTATAATAATATAAAGTAAAGAAAATTCCAAAACTACCCTTGAGGACAAAGGTAGTAGGAAAAATCTTACAAAAATACTTTACGTTTAACCGGTAAGTGATTACCGGGTCGTTTTCCCAAAGACTTATGAAATTGAGACCTCATTTGTTATTTGGACAATGACTTGAATTGGTTCGAAGATGATTTGTTTTCTAAAATCCTAATAGTTAGCAAATAGAGGGACAATTAAACCTAAATACGAAAAAACGATAACGGGAAATAAAGTAAACACGACAAATAAGCTAGAATACTAAAATTAAACCCTAAATACTTTTCTAAACTTTTTCTAATCCTAAATGACTATTTAAAAGTAAAAAGGCTAAGGAAATTCTAAACCGAGAGTAATTTGAGCTAAAAACGAAGAAAACGAGAACGGGGATCGAATCCCGTTCTTTAAAAATTGAACTTTCGAAATATTAACCCTACAGAAGTAAATTACAACCTAAGCCTAGAATATGATAAAAGAAAATTTTATAAAATAGAAATTTTTTTTTGATTATTTTTCTATTTTTTATGATTTTTTAAAGTTTTTAACAAAATTAATTCACGAAAAATATAAAACTTTGACTAAAAATTCTAAGAAAATTCTTAAAAATCACTAAAGTTATAAGGATTGTATGAAAAATAAGTCCTACGAATAAGCTGAAAAGAATAAGCCAGGAAAAAGGAAATAAGCTCTCGAAGTGCTTATGATAAAAAGAACTCAAAAAGGGTTAAAACAATAAACAATGCACCTTGAGACGTAAAAGTCCCAAGGGCGCGGTGTTAGTGGTGTGTGTGTGTTGAGTGTTATGAAAGGGTTGAGGAGGGTAGAGGTTGTGGGTTCGAGCCTTACTCACCCACAATTTCCCCTCTTCCCTTTTTTTTGCTAAAACCTAAAAGGCAAAGCATTAAGCAGGTAAAAATAAGTTATTTTTGTGAAAACAACTTTTTTTAAAAGTCACTACTAAGCTAGAAATCAGCTTAAAACATATAACATATTAATTCTTTTTTTTCAAACTTTATAAAAACTCAAAGAACAAAATAAGCTTGGAATAAGCTTAAACTTAATAAAATAAGCAATGACTATCCTAATATTACCCTAATAAGCTATTTAGACTAAACTTAAGCTAAAATGACAAGCCATAAGCTGAAAAAACACAAATAAGCACTTATTACTA
Organism: Tanacetum coccineum; assembly: GCA_026074375.1. NCBI lineage: Eukaryota > Viridiplantae > Streptophyta > Magnoliopsida > Asterales > Asteraceae > Tanacetum > Tanacetum coccineum. Next base: position 23,188 of record BQNB010049735.1, read on the forward strand.
AAACTGACTACCAAACAAGCATATAGCAACTTTTGAGATTAATTTTTAATAAGCAAACAGAACCTTATGGAAATCTAACTTATACCTACTTAAAACCTGGCCTATAAGCTACTTGAAACAATAAACAAAAAATATTTTGAAATTCAAATAAGCACTGAAAAAGTTAAATGAAAAAGCTACTTATGCTGATTTTGATGTTTTTGGTTTTTTCTATGAAAAGCTAAAATAAGCTAGAACCTAACCTAAATAAGCTATGAACTACTAAACTTGAACCTAATAAGCTAGTTAAGACAGGAACTAAACAAAAACTTGTGGCAATAAGCTAAAAATCACAAATAAGCACTTTGATATAACTGTTAACCAAACAGTCCCTTAAGGCAACTTTGAGCTTATTTTTCAATAAGCTAAAATATCCTTATGGACTTCTGGCTTATACTACTTTAAAGTTTGACTAATAAGCTACCTAAAACCACTTTTAAAAAGTTTTTGAAACTCAAATGGTTAATGAAAAAAACTTCTTGAAAACTGCTTATATACTCAGTGTATGATGTGTTTACTACCTGATTTTTGAAAAGACAAATTCCTTATTTTGAGCTTAAAAACCGATAGATTAATGAACTTTTAAAAGCAAATTAAGCTGAAGTAGATCTACTATTACCTAAAATCTACTTGTGAACAAAATTTGAAAATTTAAAACCTACTTTTACTCTCTGAAATCTAAGCTAGAAATTGGGTATTAGGCTATTTAACTATCCGGATGCATTTGACACCCTAAGAGTTAAAACTTAAAACTAAAAGTGCCGGCTAATGATCTATGTTTCTACACTATGTAATAACTAAAACTAAAGACAATTTGATTAATGAAACTAGCTTGAACAAACTCAAACTCAAAATGCTTATACACTTGAGCTTATGGCCACAAATTCAAACAACCTACACATAAGCTATCTATAAACTTATTTAACCTAAGAAGAAATTCAAAACCTAATCTTATAAGCTTAACTTTGAGATTAAAACTCAATTTATAAGGCCAGATGGCTAAGGGCAGTACTAACTTAAGTTAATACTGCCAGAACCAAACACCCCTTTAAAATGTGAAATCTCATTTTTAGCTTATAAACTTAAGAGATCAGTTTTGAAACACAAATACCAGATTATATCAAGCTTATAACAAACCTAATGAACAGATTTAAGCAACTGATTAAGCAGAATTAATAAGCTACAAGACTATGCTAATATTTTTGGTATTTTTGGCTGTTTTATAACAAATAAGTGCAACTAAGATTTTAAACTATCAATCAAACATCATAAGAACATAACAACTATAATAAGCACTATTAAGCAAAACTAAACAACAATAAGCAGTAAATAAGCAATATTAAACTAATTTGCAGTTTTAAAGCTAGAAAAGGAAAATGAAGACTTGCAAAGGCCTTTGCACAAACAAGGCTTATCAAATGCTCTTATGAGCTAATCAACAAGCTCTAGCTTATCATAGATAAGCTAGTGGGGTCCTGGAAACCCATCCATGTCTGGTTTCCCTTCCAAATTTAAGCTGAGGTAATTTTAGGAGTGAATTTGAGTAACAATAAGCTCATTTTAGCTTTTAAGAGCTTAAATGAGAGTATATCTAGCTTATGAGTTAGAATGACAGCTTATTGAACTTTAGAGAGCTTAAAAGAGCTTATTAAACCATAATTCATTTAAAAGAAAATAGGATTTAACAAGTGCACAATATGAAAACTAAACTTTTAATTGATATTAAAACTGATTACAAGCTTTGTAATGGAATGTTACATTGATTAAAAAATGATAAACTAAAAATTACATTTATAAAAGTTACACTAAAAATTACACTAAGCTACACTAAAAACTACTCCTAGATATCCTTTGTGAGTGAGTGAGGAGCTCTTTATATAGGCAGAGAGAGAAGCTTCTAGGTCCTTTTTCACACGCTCCTCTTGGATTTGATATTAACCCTTGAATCCTTGCCAATCATTAGATGCCCTGCCTTCACCGTTGGATCAAAGATGCGATCACACGGATTGCTAGTGTGGTATTCCTTGTGTCAGAGCCTTGTTTTTCTTTTGGTTTGCTTTTAGTGTAAAATTTCCCATCAAGGTGTGTTTGTTCAAAATCCCGCGTGTCATTCTTGTTGGAGTCTTGACCAATCACAAACCTTTGGTGACATTTCATTTTGCTGAGGTGTAGCTTGGTATTAAGCATCTTGTGGCCAAGTGAAAGGAGTGGGTTAATTAGATTTCAATTGAGTTAAAATGAGAAGGGTGAATTGGGGGAGACGGTGAAGAGTGAAAATGTTTTTCCCGCCCCCCAATTCTTATATGTTTGTGTTTGACTGAGGGGTTTGGGACGTTGACCTGGGCTTTTATAAAAAGGAAATGGGCCACCGGTTTATTATTTGGGCTCGGGCTTGGTTTAAAAGGTTTAGTTATTAAGAGATAACGACCGTTAGTCTTTATAATAAAAAGACTAACGGTGTTAGGGTTTCAAGGACTTATTGTGAATTTGGTTTAACATTAAGGCTCATTTGGGTATTTTAAGGGTTTTGTCTTTTTGTGAGTTGACCATTGTTGACCAAGGTTGACTTTGTTGATCTTTTGCTAGAAACTTCCGGCTCTTGCGCACTCTATCCGTTCCCGTGTTCGTGTTTGTCCGGTTTTGACCGTTTTCTTGTGATTATTTGCAATATCCGTACCTACACATTCACAAACAACAAAATACACAAATACAAGCATATTTTTGCACATTTTGATCATTTAAAGGTCACTTTTGACATGAAAAGGATATGTGATTTCTTACATATCAGTCGTATAAGTGTATGTATTTAAAATAAACACACCATGTACATTATCAAGTCATATCACCACCTAATAGTTTTGTTTATAATTCAAAACAATTGTTTAAATCACGTTGATAGTTATTGTCCAAGTATATGTATCCGTAAAAATATTATCTTTGTCTAATAATTGATTATTAATACTTGATTCAATATTTTTATTATTTATATAACGACATTATATAAATAGTTTAATTATTTTTTAAAATAATATTTATAAAGTTAAAACATGTATAAACATTATATAAGTAATACTGTATTATTTCTTAAGATTTTTATAGCCTAAATACGGACCCGAAAACGCTCGTAAACCACATTTTATATTTCTAACTGACCTTGTATTTTTATAAAATTAGAAAATAAAATAGTGCACTAGAATCTTTACAAATTCATAATTTTCTCATTTTAACTCCGTTTTTAGTGTTATTTATATCCACAAAATCGTGTCGAGATAATTTTTCAAAATATTATGTTTACAAATTTTAGAAAAATCTGTATCGAAACAGTTTATACACACTGTTTTTGTATAAAAATACTTTTATATATTTATTTAGCGAAATCTCGTAAAATTTATATCTCCTTCGTTATAGCTCCGTTTTTCAAGTTTCTTATATATTTGGAATCGTCATGAAATGTACTATTTAAATCTGAAGCTTATATATTTTATAAAAATCGTGCCATTACAAAATAAACATTCTGTTTGAATTAATATGTTATAAAAATTTCTTTTATAACTTTAATTATTACAAGACTTTTAAATTAGCTAATACCACATCATTAGTATACTTTAAGTCCTCTAATTTATATCCATCTATTTTATGTCCAAATAAAATTTCTAGAACAATTATTTATTTATAAAACTATATAAATAAATTTGTAACAATTAATTCATAATTAATTATATAAATTACCCAACACTTGTAATATATCAAATAAAAATGTATAAACTTGTTTTGTTTTATAAACTTTATAAAATAATTACTAGATGGTGATTTAACAAGATAATAAATATGTATGTACATAAATGAAATAATTATGAAAGTGTAGAGATGATGATAAACCTTGTATGAATGTAAAAGATGAACACAAATCAAAACCTAGCTTCAACCCAAAATCCTTATATAAAAATCTAACTTTTAACTCTTGTAAACCCTTGTTTATACTTGTATCTTTGCTTGAAAACACTAGAAACACCTTAGATTAAACCTTTAATTACCCTTGTATGCTTGTAATATCAAAAAAAAGAAAACTATGAATTGTTTTAGGTGGTAAATCTTAGCCGTGGGTTTGGGAGTATATATTGGGAGAGTTTGCTTGCAATTTGACTTGTGATAAGAGAAGTGAAGTGATATGCTAATATTTAAGGTCAAAGGAAGTAATGTGTTTAATATAAACAAATGATAGGGAACATAATAGGATGTAAAATGGACTTGATAAGGCTTTAAGCATGCTTGATCTTTCTTTCTTGTTGGTGTCGTGTAGTAGGGAAGAAAAGAGACCAAAGTGAGGCTTGTGGTAGCTTGGAAAGGATGTGTAAGCTTTTGGTTTATCCATTGGTTAACACTTAATATTGTTTAAGTATTAGTGGAAGATTTAATGAATAATTTCTCGTATATACATGGGGTGGACGGCTAGTTAGTGTTTGTGGGAAGAAAATGTGTAGAATTTTGGGTTTTGGGTATAATGGTGGGTATTTGTTGAAGTATAGATAGATATTATTGTTTCCATGCATGCATATATATAATTTATTGCGAAACGTAAACGTTTTACGTAACGTATAAAAATAAAATGTGAAAAGTTATAAATTATATTCGTAAAAATAATATAACACTTGTTTGATGTAAACTTTTATTTGTTTGATGTCGGTTTACGTTGATTGATGATTTTTAGTTTACGAGATTTAACTAAACGGTTAGAATTAAAAATAAAGCATAAATGTTTAAAATAAATAGTTAAATATTTATTGACGTAAAATGACTTAAAAATGCGGATTGTTACACTTTCGCCTTAGCCAACCCTGTAGTGTAAATTTTCTTTGTGTTTAAATACCTGGCTGTTTAAGTCGATTGGTTTGGGGAAATGGGTTTGGAAATTTTGCGCGTTCATAGAAGAACTATCATTAATGATCTGTAAGGACCCCCTGTTTCACCATTTTTGATATTGTTCATCTCAAGTGAGGGGATATGTGTTATGTATCATATGCTGCAGGGGCAATAATTAAAAATATAATCCTCTATAGTGTGTATATATATATATATATATGTGTGTGTGTGTGTGTGTGTGTGTGTGTGTGTGTGTGTGTGTGTGTGTGTGTGTTTGTTGATTGCGTGTTATAAAACCAACAAGTTATAAAAAAGATGTAAAAGATGGTGCAACTATAAGCCATCTAAGTGCTAAAAAGATATAAAGGTGGTACAACTATAAGCCACCTGTGTGATTATGAAGAACAGGGCTAGTAGCCCATTATTGTGGATCAGATTTTCGGATTTAAATACTTGGGCTTGTGGATGGATGATAGCCGGTTATGAAGACCTTAGAATATTAAAGATTATTTGTCTTGTGTATTTAATTTAATACCAATTAATGTGTATCCCATGTTTTATCCTACCCTATATCATTCTACATCCTAACCCTTGGTTTTGCTCGAATAAGGGATTTTAATGCAATCATGTATGTCTATTCCATCGTTATGGATATGTATATGTGATTTTTTCTCCCTCGTTGGTGTAACGCTTTTGGTAAAGATTAAAGGGAGATTCACCCTGTTTAAACCCGTGTCTCACCTATGTTGCCTATAAGACTGTTTAGACCCTAATTCTAGCAGCTGGAGATTTGTGTACTTTCCAAGCTTATGATAGGATAATGCTATGACTGTGCAATTGAGTGATCACCCAGAAATGAAACACTTAGACTAGTCATGAGAGTTGAGTTTTTTCAATCCCCTTTTCATGAGGTGTTCGGCTTTGAAGTTTTCTAGCATAAGTAAAGTATGAATTCATTTCTTCGAGTAAAATTGGGGAAATCTTTTTATAAATGATTCTAACAGGTCTACTTGAGGGCAAGTAGAAGTTAAGTGGGGGGATATTTGATAATATCAAAAAAAAATAACTTTTTAGTATCAAATTCCCTATGAAAATGCTTATAATTATGTTATAAATTTCTAAAAACATTACTTAAATGCTTATATTTAGTTTTCAGGAGCAATGAGAGCATTTGAGCAAAAGGCGCAGGCTTTGGATGTGATAATCATTCAAGTAAAGAGTTCAAAGCTAGTTACGGTGTAACAACCCCAAAGGGATTACGCCGTAACAAAGATTAATGAAGAAATGAGTCAGCACTACCTTTATGACGTAAAATCTTTGTCATCATTACGCAGTAACACATCTCATAGAAGAAGGATGACTCATCCGTGTTAGCATTACGACGTAACATGCACTATATGGTTAAGCCGTAAGAATATATAAGCCTGCAAAAGAGAAGTCTAACTCAGCATGGTTATGGCGTAACACCACCGTAACATAGTCGATACTTATAAAAAGAGGCCTTGGATGGCTCATTCCACATCACTCACTTCACCACTTCACAACATAGTACAAAGAGGCGAACAAGGCCTCCTGAAGACGAAGCATTCCACCAAGAAGTCCAAGGGATGATCACTTTACTCATTTTTAGCATTAATCATTCATAAACGCCGTTTGTAAGAATTATGATTTATCAATCCAATATCTCTTCATTTATTTCTTATCTTACTGTTGCTATGAGTGGCTAAGCACTCTAGTCTGGCCTAGCCATGTATTTACTAATATTATGATTGACATTTCCTATTTAATTATGGTTTCATTGGATATCCTAATTGTATTTCATTGATCCTTGGCATAGATCTTGTTAGTCCTATTATTAGACTTACCGGTTGAACCTGAGATTAGCAGGGTAATAGGGTAGATTGACACCTATCCCTAGTGTTGGAATTAACGATATTACCGCCTTTGTCACATTAAACACTTAAAAAGAACAGGAATTCTTTCAGAGAGGGTTAATAATCTATATAGGTTATAGAATTGGTCTTAAGGATAGTTGGGGATTAACCACTGCAAACTTGGATGTCATGCCCGTGTGATCATAGGGGAATTGAGATCGCAAAGTAAGTATAGGACATACCTCAAATGCCAATTCATGTCTGCCAATATTAGAACCACTAATGAAACTTGTAATTGAACATTTCATAGGAAAATGTAATCATAACAGTAGTGATGAAATGGTTAGGCTAGCATACTTTTCTCCCTGATTACTTCTATCAATTTACTTTTCTACATTTACTTTTTTGTAGTTCTTAAAATCAATATTAAACCATTTTTCAAATGTAACAAAATCAAATTAGAACTAGTAACATTCGCTCTTGGGACGACCTCGGATTTACCAACTACTGCACTATATACGACCGGGTTCTCTGCCCGTTAGTACGTGTATCGGTAGACGAGTTTTATAAATTTAAAACTTGGCAATTAATTATTCAAAACAATTTTACGCATCATCATACTAACCCTGTAATACCACTAGTAAAGACAAATTATTTGAATATGTTGACCCTTGTTAGGTTTTAGGTATAAAATGTGTAGTTAACATTATCAAATTTGTTGAAAACTTGACTAACCGAGAAACTTTGTATCTATTGACCCTTGCTAGGTTTTAGAGATGAAACTTGTATTATGCTTAATTTGTTCCCTCTACTTTTAGCACTGGTGTTGTCTTTTCATGATGGGGACCATCAATGATAGTTTATTAGTTATGCTAACAGTTTGACTTGTACAAGTGGTAAGTGGTATTTGTCTTTAATATTTACCCTACTAGAAAAATACTTTAGTTGCAAATTTCGTCCCTGCCAATGTGGTCTTAGCTTCTCCTCTTGTACCGTGTTGATATGATGACTTTATGACTCCACTTTCCGAAGGATGGTCCATTCGGTCCACTGTTTAGAGCAATGTTTTAGGAGAAAGGGAAGATGATTCTTTTTTGGTGATCAACTTGTCTGGAAAGGTTGTATAATACAACCTAATATCAAAGACTCTCCATGAGATCTATGATTGTGGATTCAATCAAGTTGATGATAACCATAATGATGATGATGATGATAAAGATGATGGGCTCCTTTGGCGTTTTGAAGCTGAACATAATGTTTATGATTTCATTCCGTCTTTTGCAAGTGTGTGATTAGCCGTCTTTGTGTAATGTTTGTTTGAATGTGCTATTAGATTGACTACGTTAGGTTTTTCGCATCTGTCCAAAGGTTGATTTAGTTTAGTTAGCATTCTATGCTTTTGATTGTTCAAGTGATATATATAAGTTTAACTTTTACTAGTCAACATGGGTGTATAAAAGTCAAACTGTATTAGGATGCGAACACAAATTATGCTGCATTTTGACTTTAAAAAATCATTTTGACCACATATTAGTAGAAGCACCATATGCAAAATGCACAAACAATTAAGTTACTAACCATAATAAAGTTAAATATCCAAAAGATTAGGATAGAAACCCATCCATCAGTTTTGTTGGCAACCCATACAGAAGCAATGTTAAATGTACCAAGACCAAAACAACAATGCTAAAGTTACATGTTTTTCAATAAACCAAAAGATAAACATGCACCATCTTCACAAACACATGCACAAGCTTCACAAACACAAATAGAAGTTCCTACAACATCTTCCTTTTACCTTTCCTCCTTATATCTAAACTTCCTCCAACATTTTCTTTAGCTTTTTAATTCCAAATTCCTTATTCAGAATTTGTTGCCAGTTTTTAATAGCTGCAAGCCCAAAGCGCAGTTCGTCACTAGATGTGGCCTTTTTGTTGGAGTAATTGAATTGTAGAGGCTGACCCTGCTTTAGGTGTTGTGGGTGTAAGATGTTTTGACCTTGATTTGGGTTTTTTAGGTTTGGTGATTGCTGCATTTCTAGAGCTTGACCCTGGTCTACCTTTATAAACAGTCCTCTGCTCATTTGAACTTAAATCAACATACCACTATAAAATCTTTGATGGAATAGTAACTTTTTTTACTTTTGCATAGCATGACCCTTGTTTACCATCAAAAGCTTTTTTTGGGCTTGGGAAGATCTAGACCCTGGTTTACCTTTAGAAGATTTTTTTTGTTCCCAAGTAGAATAAGAGCTACAAGTATCCTCGGAGCTTGACTTTAAGGTATCATCTGTAACATTCCGTATTTTCATGTCATTTTACGACGTCAATTATTTCATTATATTTTTATTTATTTTTCTTACTCGTACTTATTAATTAAGAGAAAATATTACAAAAATGAAAGAAGTTTCTTAGAAACAATGGGAAAATAGGGTATCGTTTCTTATAAGTCTTGTGATTATCTTATATTTTTCCCACAAAAGATCTTTGCTACTTTTCAAAGATTTATTGGGAAAGTTTTGAGGTATTTTGGAGGTTATAAGGCATATAAACAGTTGCGTAAGGAACAACGCAAATCGCTTAGCCGAGGATTTTGAAATGTGTGAAAACAACATACTCTATTTTATACAAAATTAGGCCCTAAAATAGACAAAATTATGCTTTAAAAATGCTTGTAATTGCTTGGTTTTTGTCTTGTGCGATTGTGTAGAGGTACGATAATGCAAAAATCCAAGAAAACGGCCAAAACACGTACAATCACGGACCATCAGGACCGAAAGCTACACAAAGAGCCGGGAGAAATGCTATAAAAGCCAATAGGTGGTCAACTCATGTCAACCTTCACTCAAATCATGGTCAAACCACTAAGAATGACAACAATCCTTAAAATACCAACTAGTCCCCCTCATAATTAACCAAATTACAAAAATAATCCAAAAACACCTAACGTGTTAACTCTATAATTAGAAGAGTTAACACATTTAACATCCTTATAAAAATCCAGCCCGAGCCCAAACACATCCGTGGCCCAATTCCCTTTATTTATAAGCCCATAGTCAACGAAGCAATACCCTACCGGGGTAAAATCAAAAAGTCAAACACCTCTTTTAAAGAAAATTACGCGGGAAAATCTTTATTTACTGATCAGTTCACAGAACAAAACACCATCGCCCCGTGTATAACCCTGAGTTTAAAATCAAGGGGTAAATCTAAGATGACCTAACGTGGCATCCAAAGGTCAAGTAAAAATGACATGTTGGCAGAGCAAGTGATAAGATACATGTTGGCAGAGTTTAACGTCACAAGAGGCTTTCATTGGTTAATTCCCAAAAGGGAATGACACGCGTACAAAAAAGGAAACACACCAAGGATAGATTTTTGCACTAAAAGGAGTACAAAAGAAGCACATGAGTGTCACATCATGGATTGCCACGCTGACAATCCGTGTGAGATAAATCTAATCCAACGGACCATAATAGACATCTAATGATTGAAGGAATGAAGGGACAGGATCCAAGAGAGGCTAGAAGACCTAGAAGCATCTTTGGCAGGCTATAAATAGCCCTCACTCACTCATACACCAGGATCTTTTTATCTAGTTTTTTTTAGCTTTTTGAACTTTTAGCTTATGTAATTTTCATAAATTAGCTTATGTAGTTTTAATTTAGTTTTTAAAAGTTTATTGTAATCTCAGTTTCAACCTATTGTAATCAGTTTTCTAGTTAATGAAATCATAAGTTTTATTTTAATAAACTAGCATAAGCTTTTTACTCTCAAATGTTGTTGCTACTGTTACATAAGCTCCTAATAAGCTCATACAAGCTCTCTGAGTCTATAAGCTCAGATTGAGCTCATATAAGTCATTTAATCTACTAAAACTTTAAAATTAGCTTAAGTACCTTTGCTATTTGGATTTTGGACTTATGGAAGATGAGCTTAACCTGGAAGAGCTCATATGGACTTTTACTGGCTTATTTACAATAAGCCAGAGCTTGTAGACAGCTTTTGAGCTTAATTGCCTTTGTTTAGCTAAGGCAGAGGTAAATTCCCTTTAAAATTCAACTTATTTAGCTTAAAAATTGCATTTGGTTAATTTCAACTTAATAGTTGCTTATTTGTGCTTATTAATGTGTTATTATGCTTATTAGACTTATTTGATAATCTGTTTTTAGTTAATATAGCTTAGATCTTAATTTTGTTTAATTTGTCCTTAAAATCAATAAAAAACCAAAAATATTAGTGTAGCTAGTAGCTTATTGATTTCAGCTTATTGGATTAGTGTTTTTAGCTTTTTAGGTCTGTTATAAGTTGTTTATTATCTGGTTATTTAGATTTGAGCTTTGGATTACATTTTCATAAGTTTAAATGGTTTTGAGTCTAGTTAAAGGGGTGTTTGGCACAGCAGTACTAACTACAAGTTAGTACTGCTTGTGGCCTTTTGGTCTTCAAAGTTTGTTTTAAAACTCTCATTTAGGTTTGTTTAAGCTAGTATCATAAGTCATAATAGGGTTAATTCAGTTTTCTTGAGTTAAGTTTTCATAGGGACAATATCTGTCCAGTTTTAGTTGCATAATTAGCTTAATTCAGATTTAGTTAGTGTCTTTGCTTAATTTGTGTCTAGGCATGAGTTTTAAGAGTGTTATAAATATAATCATAGGTCTGCATTTTGTCTAGTTTAAGTTTGGTCACAATTGTGTCAACTGCATCAGCAGTTACAATAGACAATCTCCCATTTTCTAGCTTAATTTTTAAGGAGTTAAAATAGTTTTTAGCTTTAGCTTTTCATAATACAAATAGTTTTTAGGTCATTAATCATCATTTCCAATTTGCTTTTTCAAATTAAGCTTATTAGGTTATCTGTTTTAAGCTGTCAAATAAGCCTTTTGTTTTTTCAGTTTCAAAGTAAAACTAAGCATGATCAAAGTCTTAAGTCTGTTTTCATAGTGCTTTTTCATTAAGCTCTTTGGTTTCAAAATCATTTTCAAAAGTAGATTAGAGTAGCTATTTAGTTGTAGAATAAGTTTTAATAAGCTATTTCCCCACAAGGATCCAAGAGCTTATCTAAAAATAAGCTCAAAGATCCCTGTAGGGACTGTTTGGTTTTAAGTTTTCTATTAATGCTTATTTGAGAATTTCAGCTTATGGCTTGTCACTTTGTGCTTATTTTTGTGCATTTTAGCTTATTAGGTTAAGAAGAGTAGATAAGCTCAGTTTAAGCTTTTCCCAAGAGCTTATCTAGCTCTTAGTAGTTTAGAAGCTTTAAGTAAAAAAGCTTAGCAGTACTAACATTAAGTTAATACTGTTTGAGCTTATTTGGATATTTCAGGCTTATTAGTTATTCTCTAGTAGCTTATTAGGTTAACTTTAGTCTTAGAAGTGCTTTTTGTTCTTAGGGTATAGCTTATTTTAGCTTATGAAGTTCTAAAAATCCTTTAAAAAGCCAAAAAAGTAGCTAAGTACTTTCTGTCAGTTATATCAAGTGGTTAACGCTTTGTATTTAACGGCTATTCATAAAAATATTTTTTTATTAAAAAGCTTATTTTTAGGTGCTAGATAATAACTTTGCTTTTATAAGTTTCTTTTTTAAAAAAAGTGGGTTGGGAAGGTGGAACTCGGGGGTAGAGGCACAGATCGAAACCCCCGACCTCACACCCTCAACCTCTTTTATAGACACACGTACCACACCTCACTACGACTGCGCCCTTGTGTTTTTTTCATGTTACCTTTGCACATTTATCGATTTATACACGTTTTCCCTACTTTTAAGCCTTATAAGACAGTTTTAGCTTATGCGGCTTATTTCGAGTAAGCTGTGACATCAAGTTATTTTTGCCTAGGTTCTAATTTAGTATAAGCAGAATTTCTGTATTTTTCTAGAATTTTTATAGATAGTCTAGTATTTTAAATATTTATTTTTATTAAAAACTTTAGTAAGAAACATCATGAAATGAAATAGAAAATCAATAAAAAAGACATATAAATCTTTTTTAGAAAATCTTTCTTTTCGTATCATAAACGTTCCTAGGGAAAATTGGGTTTCGCTTTTCGTACGGTCTAATTTGCAAAATTTTTTCCGGATTTTTAATGAACGGGATTTAGGGTTCATGTTCTCGTTGTTTGTCGTATTTTGAAATTATAGTGATCTTTAACATACTTTTTAGTCAAATAGAGATCTTTGAAAAGAATTTTAGTGTTAGGTTTTAATTTTAGAAATTTAGGGTTGTTGACCTCCGTTTAGGGGTCTATGTTTGTGCAGTTTTTGTTAAAATTTGGTTTTACGTTATTTGTCTTCGTGCGTGATTGTTACAATTAGTTTTTTTTAATTTTTTAAAAGTAGATAATCCAAATCAATTCTTAGGTCTTCAATTCAAAATCATTGTCCGAGGTACATCAGTACGTGAGTGTTCAATTTTACAAATCGTTGGGGATAACGACGGGAATCATACTTCCGGGTTTATAAATGTATTATTTTATATTAAGATTTATGTAAGGATTTTCCTTTTTACCTTTGTCCGCAGGGTAATTTGTTGAATTTTCACACTCCAATATGATATGTTTTATTTATTACGTATATATAGATTCTGCAAGAATCGAGATTCAAATCATAAATCTCCACATAGGACACAAAAAGTAGCATTTGTATTAAAACATTAAAGATACCAATAAGTCAAGAGTCGCTTATAGTGTATGTGACAATGCAATGTCTTAGTTACATTGCCGAACATTCAAGAGTGATACGCTTAACTTAAGTATATCACAATGGATTGAATGAAATCTACCAGTTGCTAACATTAAAGCCAATGCTGAGTAAGGTCCTAATTGAAAAATGATTGTTTAATGATTCAATTAGTGTTAACTAGTAATCTAAGTGATCTAGTAGTTATCGTGTTCTTTTCGGGAATTTTGTTTCGAAAAAACACTCAAACAACAATTTCTTGATTTAATTTAGTGAAGTGTTGGATTACAGGTTAGACTTATGATGCCACACTATTGATGGGGGAGACTTGTAAGGAATTAGAAAGCTAGTAGTTGAGACCTCATGCTTAGACCGCACTTCACACATGACTTCACTATCAAATATTTAGGCGTAAAAAGATTATGATTATGTTTAATGGTCATCAAATATAATCAGGGGGAAGAGAAGTGTTCTAGCTTAATATTTTGATAGAGCGCAACAAATAGGGGGAAGAAATGTGTACATCCGAGACTTAATTGACTTTGGTGTATACTACATAGTGCAATCAATGTCGGGGGGAAGGAATGTGTACATCCGGGGAGCTTAAATTGACTTTGTGTGTATACAACATCCGGGAGTAAGGACATTGGAGTTATAGTTTCATATCTTCTATGAGTTGTCTGTGTGAAGTATGTGTTACGAATGGTTGTATGTTTGGGGGGAAGCAGTTGAACTGCTTGTATTCATGTGGTACGAACTAGGGGGAAGTCAACCGTGGAGATACATTTATGAACAACAACATCAACAACATCTCTACCTTTCAGAAGCAAGAACACCGTCATATTCATTCCTTCATATCTCATACACAAAGTTTAAAGATACACTTCCGCAACTCTGATAAATCAAAGAACTTCCTCAATTCATCAAGTTGTTGATCAAGATAAAGTTCTACTTGAGGAAGATTGTAAGCTGTCAAGAAAGTATGAGTATGTTGGCCAGAAGCTTCAAAAGACAAATCAAGATGAATTAACGGTAAAGAATGATGATATGAAAAGATCTCAAAGGTAAAGACAAAAGGAAAATGGAAAGATCAAGATAAAGATCACTAGAGCATGATTGGAACAAGACCACTATTACACAACAAGATTCAAGACAAACGAGCATTAAAGATTAAAGATCAAAGTCACGAGAGAGATCTCAATGATCATCCTTTAAGGGGAGATTGTTACAAATAAGAAAATGATGATCATTAATGCTATCAAAGAGAGATCTCAATGATCGTCCCTTGGGGGAAGATTGTTAGGAATGATAAAAGTAACGATCTTATTGAGATAAAAGTCTTGTAATAAATAAAGAAATAATATTGTGTTATAGGTTAGATGATAGGCTCGTGACTTAAATAAAGTCATAAGACCCGAAAAATAGCTAAAACGTAAGAAACAAGAGCTCCTTGCTCTTCCATGTATTTGGGTATAAATACCCCTCCCTACCTCATTAGTGAGGTGGTCTTCTCAAATCAATCTAATCTCATTTCTCTAATCCTCATCCTCCCTCTTTCTCTCTCTACTTTCTATCTTTCTCTCTCTAGAATAAACATACACACAACACCTAAACACACACTCTATTGCTTATTGATCATAAATTCAATACCTAACATTTATAAAACTTGACTGATGATGGGGTATGTCAAGCTATGCTAGAGCGATGATTAAACTCAGAGATGATCAGGAGTAGAAAAATACTATCACGTGGCTATGCTAAAACGTGTTGGTGAGATGTTTAATATGTGCACTATACATGTTGAGTATGAGTAAAAACCTTTCAGGTGTTCGAGTTATAAGGTTTTTGGTACCAAATCGTCTCAAATGTGGTGAAGAACTTGAATAATCCTAGACAAGTTATTAGAGGTGTTCCGGTTGGTACAAAGGTTATTTTTAAATCAACTAAACAAATTTACAAACCTATTTCTAAAAAGAATGGTGTCAGCACTAGTGGTAAAAAAAGCAAGCTGAAGTGTCTAGATAAGAGGTTAGTAACTCAAACCCATTTGACGCGCTTATTTGATTAAAAATGATGATCACTTGGGTATGAATGAGGGGATTCAAGTTCGGCTAGGAAGGGGTTCGCATCTAGTAGTATTAGTACTACCCTTATAGCAAAAAGGATTGATAAAATTGAAAAATAAATTATTGAAGGGAAACTTAGTCTTGTGGATGATGACGAGAAGCCGTTACCGAAGGTTGTTTCTACGGTAATGCAGATAGTGATAGTGAAGTGGAAGAGGTGTTCGATGAACACGCAACTTTTATGGCATCAATGGGTTTAAAATGTGGTAGTGACAGTGATTATGGTACCAATAGCTTGTGGGAACAATGGAAGGAAATGAAAAGGATGATGACTACGACCCTTATGAAGATGATATGTATGATAGTCATAATATGTCTGATAACATGCAGGCTATTTGTAAAGAGTTTGATATCTCGATCCGTGCCGAAAGAAGAAATAGTTTCATTTTGATGTTTATTGAGTCAATTGTAATCTAGTTATAATAGTATCCTCCTTGGAGTAGTTGTGCTTGTAATGTTAGCTTCCACCTATTAATGGGCTGAGGTGTTGTAACACCTCCAAAATCGGATAGCAGCGGAAGGTAACCGGGGGTAATACCTCATAGTACATAGTACAAGTTATAGAAAACGACCTCTAAATGAGACATTTTAATAAAAGTTACACATTCGATATATAATTTAAAACGTCAGAGTTCATAAATACAAGGTCCCAACAGTTACATAAAACATTTTTTGGATAAAAGTTATCGAATGGTAAAATATGCAAAGTCTTCCAAAATATCCGTGCAACTCCTATCTGAGAAATTTATACCTTATGGACCTGAGATAAAACATGCTAAAAATTATCAACAATAATGTTGAGTGAAATTCATAGGTTTTATTAATAAAATAGTGGACCGCAAGATTTCAGTAATAGTAGACTAATGAAACACATTCATAAGTTAAAAACAGTTATTATTTCCTTAAGCTCATGACACCGAACCTTAGCAATATGCATACCTTAACTAGATTCATGCCCCGAAATTGGGTGTTTTGCCAAAACATCCATGTAATACCTCAAATGTTAAATGCGTCTGTTTGACGTGGCACTGTTGCTGTATACCCGGACGGCGATTATCAATCCTAATAGATTTATTCACAGCATTCACGTTTACTTGACTAAAGCAATTAACAGCTCATGATACAGGAAACTTAATTGGCAGTAGTGGTACTTAGGCAATAATATATCAGGCGTATCATAAAGTTTTAGTACTTGCGTCCAAACGTAAAAATAGCATGTATCTCCCCCGTGGAGTTTAAAAAACATTTAATAAGAAAAAAGGGCTATGAACGCACCTTTTAGCGATATGATAAATAATAACAGATAATAACGTCGAGAGTCGAGAAAATCCTAATTGCAACCTAAAAGTAATGTCGCGTCTTAGAATTTATAAATATTTGCAAGTAGGTTTTTATAAAATGTTTGGCATTGTACTTAAAGTTTTTAGTTTTTATAAAAATAATTAGGCCCAAATACAATATCCAACTTAATATTTACAAGCCCAAAACAAGTATCCACATTAATAATTATAAACCCAATTACATATATCCAAATTAGTGTTTCCAAGTCTAACTATAGATGGGCTGCCAAATTTTCTGGTTTCATTCAACTTCCCGGGCTTATAACTCCTAATTCGTAAATGGTCTCGGTTCGGTTCTTAAGCCTACGGAAAGGTAAACGAGTCTATTTTTCTGATATGTGGGTCCGACCACTTATGGTCGATTTTCTAACAAGTCCCAAATATGTGATTTTAACAGATTTTTACCATCTCGGGAAAACGGACGTATCTCCCAAACCGTACATCTGTTGAGGCCGATTCAAACGCCAAAATTTAAGTTAGCATCTTATCTACAAGTTTTAGTCTTACCAAAATAGTGACTTTATAAAAAAAAATTAGAGTTATAGTCCAATAAAATTCTATGTTTAGTGATAAGTGCTTAATTACACATATCTTTTACCTCTAAAAACGAGCTTAAATGACCAAAAACAGACAAAAACTG